>MDKI01046205.1:0-76435 GCA_005239505.1 Nicotiana paniculata
AGCCTGGTGGAAAATCCATCCCGTCTTCCATGTCAGTCTATTGAAACCGTTTCGGGAAGACACAGAGGATCCTTCACGGAGCCAACTCACAATAACTGGTATTCGAGGCCCCGACTCAACTAGGAAAAGGCGGGCTGAAGCTATTCTTGATGACCGGGTAATTTATGCCTCCAAGAAGGATCACTAAGAGTTCTTGGTAAAATGGAAAGGGTGTGATGCAGAGGAGAACACTTGGGAAAGGGGAACAAACCTCATAGCCTACAAGATCCTGATTGAAGATTATTTGGCAAGTAGGGCACCGAGGACGTTGCCAACTTAGGTGGTGGAGAATGTCATGGGCGGCTTTCCAGCCGTGCCCCATGACCCCTTGGACGCGCCCCGTGGCGTCCTAGCAAGCCTCCCAATGCCTAGCACCACGGACGACCCCGTGGTCTTGGCCGCGCCAAGTGACAAGCGCGCATGTGCCTCTGTTGCCCCACCGATTTCCCTCGCTAGCGCCCATCCACAAGCAGCTGACAACGGACCTGTTTCTACCTCTGTAGAAGACTAAGTCATTTTTCCCTGTATTACTAGAGTAGTTTTATTCCATGTACTTTCCTTATGTTTCTCTAGCATAGTTTTGTCTATTCCTGTAATGTTGGTTTATTTTTTTTAAGCATTATTAGGGGGGATCAAGCAATCAAAAACTTTCTAGCAAGCAATTCTCTGTACTGGTGTCTCTCCCCCTCGACACCGTGTTCCCTTCTTTGTAACAACTTTCATTAATGCAATCAAGCTTTTATTCAATTCTCATTACTGTTCTCTCAATTGTTTGGCATTGGTTTTTCCGCACGACACTGACAATCTCGTCTAGCGTGTGGAGGGGAACTCACTTGGCGAACAACAACCACCTTGACATCGGTTTCTTAGCCTTACGTCGCCCTTCCAAATAATCTCAGGAAGGCGCCGCGTAACAGTATACATGCATCTAGTAGAAGGAATCAAAAGAACACATCTATCCTACTACCTGAGAGGATATAGAAAGAATAACAATAGGGAAAGACTCCAACGTGCTGCTGAACAGCATCAAGAGAAGCAACTCACTGTGGAATCTCTGATCTCGTGAAGTCAAGAACGTGCCCCGGACTGATAACCAGATGGACCTGGCTCGGAACCTGTACAATTAAGTACATAAGCGTAGCATGATTACATAAATATGATGACCCAAAGGGTCATCTTATGAATTAATATTCCATTCCAGGATCATTAGCCTTAAAAAGATTAATTTTATTTACCTCAATTTGCGTGCGCAGTCCCGGCATGAAAACAGAAAGATTTTATGTGAAAATATGAGAAATAATAATTTTTGGAATTTAAAATTTAGTTTTAGTTGACTTTGTTCAACATTTTAAGTAAACGGACCTGGATTCGAATTCCGATGATCCGGAGAGGTCCGCAGTAAATATGGGACTTGGGCGTATGCCAGGAATTGAATTCCGAGGTCCCTAGATTTAGAAATCAATTGTTAAAGAAAATTATTTTGCTGGATTTTTAAGGAAATAAAGAAATGAAATAATGTTTGAACTTATTGGCATCAGGCCCGTATTTTGGTTTCGGAGCCCGGTACAGTTTTGTTATGATATTCGAGTCCTATCTGTGAAATTTGGTGAGAAGCAGAGTTGATTTGACGTGATTCGTACTTCCGGTTGAGAAATAGTGAAATTGAAGTGTTCTTGAGAAAACTCATGAGTTTTGAGGTTAAATTCGTAGTTTTAGCTGTTATTTTCATGATTTGATCGTACGAGCAAGTCCATATGATATTTTTAGACTTGCGTGCATGTTTGGTTTAGAGCTCTGAGGGCTCGGGGTGAGTTTTGGATAGGCTACGGATGTTTTAAACTTGTAAAATCTGCTGGTGCACCAGTTCTAGTATGCCCGCACCTGCGAGCCTGTGGCCGCAGGTGCGAGTGCCTTCTCGCAGGTGCAACCTTGGCCAATGTTCTCTGTTCCATAGATGCGAACTCCCTATCGCTAGAGCGGGACTGGAGAAGCGGCCCCAAAGGCCCAGTCCCATTCCGTTAAAGCGGCCCCTTCTCCGCACGTGGGGATGCGCAGATGCGGCCCAAGCACCGAAGGTGCGAGGGTCGAGCAGTGGGTTCACTTAATTAGAACCCCATCCATTTTCTTCATATTTTTCGAACTAAAAAGACCTATAGGCGATTTTCAACCCACAAGTTCATCCCCAAAGTGTTGGTAAACAATTCTAAACTCTTCTCTTTCAATTACCCAATGTTTTTCATCACTTTTCAATCTAAAATCAAGAATTTTCATGGTAGAAATTGGGAGTTTTGGTAGAATTAGAGAATTTTGACCTTGAATTGGGATCAGATTTCGAAACTAATTGCATATTCGGGCTCGGGGGTGAATGGGTAAACGAAATTTGATCCGAACCCCAAGTTTGGACTAAGCGGGCTCAGGTTTTAACTTTTTTCGAGAAAACTTAGGAAAATAATGATTTTTCAGTAAAGTTAGTTCCTTTAGCATAAATTAATGATATTAAACTAATTATGATTATATTCGAGCGGGTTAGAGGCAAATTCGAAAGGAAAAGCGGTAATTTAGCAGTGAGTGGCCTGCGAATTTGAGGTAAGTGCTTGATTTAACTTTGACTTGAGGGAATAGGAATCCCCAACTTAAATGCTACGTGAAATTGCATGTGTGTGGTGTATATGTGAGGTGACGAGTATCTATGCACCACTAAATTATTGTTGAACATGGTCCCTTCCTTGTTTCCAATTTATTTGATTCCTGACTTAAACGGTTTTATGATCATTGATACCTCCATGTCTAATGGTTTTTGTCGACTTGTTGTTAAGTATTGTTCCCATTATTTTGGAAGTGTTGATTGTTCCCTTGGTTTCATTGTGATACATAAAGATTGGATTGGATGAAATTGTTTTACGATTCATATATATTCCGGTTGGTTTCATTCTGAAATGATAATTGATGAAGTTCATGAGTAGTACAACTTTCTGTTTAAAATTGTTGAGACAAGAATATTGTGAAAGGTTTTGACCTGAATTGTGGAAATTTTTATAAATAAAGTGATATGATTTTCTGGTGGGAGCGGGTTGCACGCCGCAACAAGGAGTGATAAGGGTGGACAGGTAGGATCGGGTGGCACGCCGCAACAGGAGAAATAAAGGTGATATATATATAGGGAGGAGCAATAAGGGTAGATAGGTGGGAGCGGGTTGCACGCCACAACAAGGAGCTATAAGGGAGAATATTTATGTTTTATTGATTTTCAAAAATAAGGATTTGGAAAACTCCGGTTTTATTAAAAAGGTTTTCATACTCTAATTTTACTATGATTTAAATTGAAACTTGTTATTTTGAGGAGTTTGATTATGAGTAATATCTGGAAAGAGTTATCCGAGTTATTTTTATTTACTGTTGCGGGTTACTGGTTATTTAGTTTATTATTATTATTTCCTTCTTGTTGTATAATATATTATCACAGGTTATGTTATGATTGCCCCGCCTTAGCCTCATCACTACCTCGTCGAGGTTATGCTCGACACTTACTCTGTACATGGGGTCGATTGTACTGATATTACACTCTGTATTCTTTTGTGCAGATCCAGATACCGGCCAGAATTAGGAGATTTTAGTAGCTGGTATCATCATTCGGAGACACGAGGTAGATCTGACTGGTGTCCGCATATTCCGGGAGTCTTCCTAAATTTTATAGACACTGTTTTATTACATTCAAAAACAGATATATATTTCTTTCAGCCCATTATTTGTAGTACTCTTTAGTAGTTCGTGAATTGTGACACTAGACCCTGGGTAGTTATATAGTTGGTTTTAGTTCGTGGTTCGTTTCATCATATCGAATATTATTCCTGATTACATTCATTGAAAATTATTGGATTTAGTTTATTTTAAATTGTCTCATTTTGTTTAAGTAAATATTCAAAGGAAAATGGCTAATCAAGTTCTAACATTGGCTTGCCTAGCAAGTGTGGTGCTAGGCGCCATCACAATCCCGTGGGTTAGAAATTTGGGTCGTGACAATAAACACTATGTACCCAGTAAGTATACAGTCTAACCTCGAAGAAATAGTGATGAGGGGTCGATTTGCCACTTACTAGGGCCAAACAATATACTTAAACATGTGACTAAACATGAATATCAAGGTTAAATAGCAGAAATAACAGAAATAACAGAAATAACGAGCTTTTCCATAAATAAGAACGTACATAAATTCCTGTCATTTCAGTTGACAACTTATATTCCAAGGCATATTAAGCAATTCAAGTCACAGTAGCACCAAGCAATAACATGCGCAGATAATGTCGTGGGCGTACGACCCGATCCAACATAATAATAAAATGAGCACTGCCGGAGGGTCAAACGACGTGAACCATAGATGCATCTATTACTCCACTCGCGGATCATACATGCGACGCGGTCAATACAATTAAGCATATCAAGCAGGGAAATCAAGGATTTATCAAGAACCAAGTACTCAAGAAATGTCGGTTCCTCTTAAATAGTCAAAAGATGTTGTTCAATCTATTAGAATTTGTTTACTAATTTGACATGATCTAAGCGAGTTAAATTTACCATAAAGTTTCATGTCTAACATGTAAGCATGTTTTTGGGTCCTAAGATACCCGAACTTAAGCATGATAGAAGCTAGGTACGGACTCTCGTCACCTCGTGCGTACGTAGCCCCCACAAATAATAGCACATAATAAGTTACTTCACTTATGGGGACAATTCCCTCTTACAAGGTTAGAAAAGAGACTTACCTCGTTTTCGGACCTACTTCCAACTCAAGAATGCTCTCAAACTCTCAAACCGGAGCCGCACAATCCGAAACTATTAAAATAACGTGAAAACAAATCATTATAGGCTTACAAGCTCATCTTCTAGCTATTAAAGTGATTATCCAACCCCAAAAGTAAGGTTCTCAAAATTCACCCCCGGGCCCACGTGCTCGGATTCCGGAAATTCTTAAGGGAAGTCGTTACCCATAACCTAAGGATCATTAATATAGAATTTTTACTAAGTTTCATAACAATTTTCGTGTTAAATCTCATTTTTATCAAAACCCTAGGTTTTACTCTAAACCCATAATTTTCACTAATCCTTATGTATTAATCCACCCAAAAATCAAGTATTAAACTCATAACAAGTATGAATAACTTACCTCTCAAATGCTAAGCTGAAATCCCCCATTTGGAAGCTCCTAAATCACCCAAGGATATTATAAATGACCCCAAATAAGTCTAAGTCCTGTTTTTAAAACACCTTACCGCCTCCATTCATTTTCGCACCTGCGGCGCGTGGACCGCCCCTGCGGTCTCGCTTCTGCGGATCAAGGTCCGCATATGCGAAAAGGGAGGGGCTGGCAGGGATCGCACCTACGGAAAGGGGGTCCGCACCTGCGGCTTCGCTTCTACGAAGAAAGGACCGCATCAGCGGATCCTGGGTACCCTCTTGATGGCCGCATCTGCGAGGCTTCGACCGCATCTGTGGTCTCGCACCTACGGTTGGCCAATCGCAGGTGCGGTCACACCAGATCTGGTGCACCAGCAGCTCTTTTAGAGCTTGATCTTGCCTCGCGCGACGTTCGAATGGCATCCGGGACCCCCGAGGCTCTGTCCAAATATACCAACAAGTTCTAAATCATAAACGGACTCGCTCGAACCTTCGGAACGCCCGAAACAACATTAAATCTAAGAATCATTCCCCAAAACCAACTAAATTCAACTTATAATCTTTAAGTTCTTAAATTCACTTCCAATACGCCGAAACATACTTATACTACTCGGAACAACACCAAATTTTACGAGCAAGTCGTAAATGACACTACGGAACTATTCCCGGTCTCGGAATGCTGTTCGGACCTCGATATCACTAAAACACATTCCAAACCTCACTTTTTGAACTTCAAGAATCATATTTCACTTTTGGCGCCTAAACACCCCGGGTCATCCAAAACCCGTTCCGAACATACGCCCAAGTCCGAAATCATCATACAAACCTATTGGAACCTTCAAATCCCGATTGCGAGGTCATTTACTAAAAATGTTGACCGAAGTCAAACTTGGCCTTTAAGGCCAACCTTAAGGAACCAAGTGTTCCAATTCCAACCCAAACTCTCCAAATCCCGAATCAACCATCCCCGCAAGTCATAAACCAGTAAAAGTAAGTACAAATAGTCTAATTTAGGAGCACGGGTTCTAGAAAGGAAAACGATCGGTCGGGTTGTTACAATAGAATGTATGGTCTGCCGCTTAAAAAAACTAAGATGCTATAAATTGTTATGAAGCCATACCTTAAACTTTTCAGATAAGAAGTTCTCCTTGACCAACTATTCCCATTCACTCTTGTAGACCCCCTCTGGCACATCCTTCAGAACGTCGCGCAATGGCTTAGATTTCACAATCATGCGCAATAATCCTCTCCAACTGTTCCATAACCTTCTCATATGTTTCAAGACATGATTTTTTTGACCAGGTATGTCAGCACTATCAAATTTATCCCATAATATTTTAAGAATATCGTCAAACATAAACTCAAAGAGTTTTAACTAAATAAAAAAGAATAATTTAACCAACAATATTAACAGCTATGTTGGAATATTGCACATACAACCAAACAATGAGTGCTGAAATGAAAATAATAATAGCTATGTTAACATCAACATGTCCACATTAAAGATAGATTCAGAAGATAGCCAGTGATTTGGCCAGCGTTAGGAGCATACAAGAAATGCAATATCTATCATGGCAGATAATCCCAGGTACATTACTGATTTTCAGCGGGCTTCGAAATGAAATTCTCCTACGTGTCTAAGGAAGATTATCTAAACACTGTTAGATTGCCTCCTAGTGGTATTAGCATGTTCTCATGCTCAATCTAGGGGTGATCTTATGGTGCAAGGAGAAGTATTTCAAAGCAGCATATGCAAATGACAATGTACACCAAAATCCCACACCAAACATCTTATGATTCAATTGTCTACAGAAAGATGAAACAGGATACACAAAGGTAATAGGTCTAATAAGGAGAGTTCAAACAAGATACCTTTTTACGCTGCAAAAGAGCTTCCTTTGCCTATCTTGATTTCGTTCTTCCTTTGCCTACTCCCCAAATTCAAGGATGCGCTCAAACCTCCAAATTTGACGCCCAAAAACTCGAACCTAGTAAAACATTACATAAACTAATCAATCTATGATCAAAAGTTCATAATTTCACAATTTAAGTGATTACCTAACCTAATTTGCAAGATTCCCAAAATTCACCCCCGGGCCCACATGCTCAGATTTCGAAAATTTTCAAAGAAAGTTGTTACCCACAACCTAGGGAAGATAAATATATAATTTTTACCAAGTTCCATAACTATCTTCGTGGTAAAACTCCCTTTTTATCAAAACTTTAGGTTTTTACTCTAAACCCAGTGTTCTTACTAATTTACATGTTAAAATCTACCCATAAGCTATGTATTAAACTCACATTAGGTAGAATTTACTTACCTAATAAGGCTAGGTTGAAATATCCTTCTCAAGAGCTCTCAAATCGTCCAAGGTTGAAATAAATGACCCCATAAATGCCTAAGTCCTGATTTTAAAAGACCTCACTGCCTTCAACATTTTCGTACCTGTGGGGAGATGGCCGCACATGCGGTCACGCACCTGCAGAAAACCCATCGCAGGTGCACATCCTCCCCTATTGGCCAAGCCCCGCATCTGCGGGCTCAAGGAACTGCACCTGCACAAGAGCTCACACCTGCGACCACTGGCCTCGCACCTGTGGTCGTGCAAGTGCGCTAAGGCATCTGCACCTGCGGTGCCTGGGTTGGGCTTCCACTTTCGCTCTTGCGGCTCGTGGCTCACACCTGCAAGTTCGCACATGTGAGCTCGCACATGCGGCTGATCAACCGCAGGTGGGGTCGCACTAGAACTGGTGCACCAGCAGCTCTTTTGAGCTTCTTACTCAACTCGCACGACGTTCGAATGGTATCTGGGGCCCCTGAGGCCCCGTTCAAACATACCAACAAGTTTGAAATCATAAAACGTACTCGCTCGAACCCTAGGAACGGCCGAAACAACATTATACCTAAGAATCGCAACCCAAAACCAATGAATCAAAACTTAAGAGTTTCGAGTTCTTCATTTCACTTCCAATGTGCCAAAATGTACTTAAACTACTCGGAATGGCACCAGAATTTGCGTGCAAGTCTTAAATGACAATACAGAACCATTCCCGATCTCAAAATTCCTTTTGGACCTCGATATCATCAAATTAATTGGGTATTTAACATATAGCCTCTTTAACATATAGTGGGTCCTAGATTACCCGACCACAAGCATGATAGTAGCTACGCAAGAACTCCCGTCACCTCGTGCGTACGTAGCCCCCACAAATAGTAGCACATATCCGTTTAATTCACCTATGGGGACAATTCCCCCTCACAAGGTTAGAAAGGAGACTTACTTCGCTCCGAAATTCCATAACCGGCTCCCAAGCCCTTCCGACGACTTCAATGGACACACTAATATTTGTTAACAATTAAATTTATATAAACTCCTATCTCCGCTCAAGGAATTGACCAAAATGCCCTCGGACCCACGTGCCCGGAATCAGAAATTTCTCGAAGATAAATTCCACCCATAGCTTTACTAGTTCAAATATACAATTTACTCAAACATTCATGCTCAATTCGTGGCTAAAATCCAAATTACCAAATTTTCTAGGTTTTCTTCAAAATTCCCAATTTTCCATAATTTTTTTCATGTTTTAATCCATGCATATACCTTTTATTTAACTTGAGATGAGTGGGAATGACTTACCTTGTGATCCTTGACGAAAACCCTTCTTTGAAGCTCCCCACAATCGCCCATTCCAAGTGAAATAATGAAGAAATGGACAAGAAATCCCGTTTTAAAAACAATATGCCCAGCCTCATTTCCGCACCTGCGATCCTCATCTCGTACCTGAGATTCCGCAGGTGCGACCAAACTCCCGCACCTGCAGCTTCCTCAGCTCCAGAGAAAACTCGCACTTGCGCTCAATTGTGCGCATCTGCGCCTCCGCAGGTGAAGAAATTGCATTTCACCTGCGCTCCCAGCCAAGCCAGCAAAACCTCGCACCTGCGGCCCAAGCCTCGCAGGTGCGGTCACACCAGATGACATCAACTTCAGCTTTTCTCAACTTCAAATATTGATCCGTTAACCACCTGGAATCCACTCGAGGCCCCCGGGACCCCGTCCAATTACACCAACCTGTTTCAAAACATAAGGCGGACTTGCTAGAGGCCTCAAATCACATCAAATAACACCGAACTCACGAATCTCACTAAAATTCAAACTTTATGAACGTGAAATATCAAACTTCCACATCCGATGCCGAAACCTATCAAATCATGTCCGATTGACCCCAAATTTTGCACTCTAGTCATATTCGATATTACGGACCTGCTCCAACTTTCGGAATCGCATTCCGACCCCGATATCCAAATTTCCACTTCCGGTCGGATTTCTCACAAACCTTCAAATTTCTATCTTTAGCCAAATGACTTCAAAATAACCTACGGACATCTGAATTCTCTTCCGATCGTGCTCCCAACTCCAGAATCACCATACAGAGCTATTCCCAGACTCGGAACCCCAAACGGACATCAATATCACTGAGATGCACTTCAACCCAGACTTAGGAAATTTCTTCAAAATGCTAACTTCCACAATATACGCCGAAACGCTCCCGATTTATCTAGACCGATCCGGACATACGCCCAAGTCTGAAATCATCATACGAACCTGCAGGAACCTTCAAATCCTGATTCAGAGGTCGTTTACTCCAAATTCCAATCTTAGTCAATTTCCCCAACTTAAGGCTTCTGAAATGAGAATTTGCATTCCAATTGGCTCCGAACTTCCCGAAATTCAACTCCGACCATGCCTACGGGTCATAATACCTGAAATGGAGCTGCTCATGACTTCAAACCGCTGAACGACGTACTAGAGATCAAAACAACCGGTTGGGTCGTTACACATGGCCATTGTTCTCAGAAGATCAACGGTCCAGGATCTATTTCCTTTTTTAATTATACCAAACGACCCTAAACCTAATCATTTTCTAAAATTCTGCCGCCTCTAAATCGCCTTTCCCCTCTATTCTCTCTCAACCTATTCCTAACCCTAGCCCGCTGTCACCTGAACCCCTTCGATTCATGGCTTATTTCTTCGATGTTAGGCCTTATCTGGCCTCCTATCTCTACTGGTGTTATGATTTTGTGTTATCTGATGGAATCTCAAAGAGATTCAACACAGACTTGGCTCTAAGCCCTCATTTTCTCGATGAATCCGCTTGTGTTCATTCCTATATTTGCGAGTACTGATATATTCATGTTTATGGCTTCAAATCTGTGGTTCAAACCAGATTTTCCTCAACTCTGTCTTTTTTTTAAAACCCTAGTTGCTTTCTACTTGAGTCCGTTCAGATTTCTATAGATCTAAAAGGATTTTGAGTTTATTTGATACTTTTCTTTTAAGATCTTTTGTTTTTACCATCATTGTTGGCTGATTTTCGTTTTTCCCTAAAAGCTAGGGTTTCATCTTTAAGTTTTTGCAAAAAGTTCTAAAATATTTAAGCGTTTAACTTCGGTTCTCCTTACTTTTTCGACTGGTTTTCATATCTATGTTTTAATCCCTAGGGTTTCTAATTATTCCACTGTTTGTTCTAATATTTGCTTGTTATTCTTTTGCTCTGTTAATTTAAAGGGATTAATTGATTTTTGTTTGCCTAATTAGGGTTTGGAATTTTGTCTTCTTTTAAAACTGATATCTCTCTGAAAGGTTTTACCTATCCTTTCCTTATATGTAATTCGTAATTAGTACTACCTTCTTTAATTATATTGTTGGCTTGATTTTTGGGTTTTGATTGTTTTAACTGACCCCTAATTGATTTACTACTTAACTTATTTAGCCTCAATCATGTCTACTGATTTACCCCGTGAAAGACTCTCCTTAATTTAAGTTTTACTTGCTCTTAATTTATTCCCGTTAAGCCCAAATTGACTGATTAGTTGATGTTGCATGCCTTATTTGTGTGCAATTGATTTCCCTTGCCTTATTTGGTCTATTCTACTATATGCTATATAAACCCCCATTCTAATTTCTTTCAAAAAACACGAACACATAGAAAAACACAGAAACACACACAAAACTTTACTCTTAAACTCTCAATTGTAGTCTTTCTACTTCTATTTTGCTGCTCTGTCTAGCTGGCTGAAAGCCAAGGTTAGACCTTGGATTCTACTTGCTTTCATCTTCCTGTTTACTACGTCTTAACTGGTATGCTCTTATTTATTTTATCGTACTCTATTCAATATGCTATGTAGTTGAACCTATGTTCTTCCTTTTTATTGCTCTTGATCAACATGATTTAATTTCTGTTAACTTGTCATTTCCTATATGTTAGTATGGTTAATACACTTTAGCATATTCCTATTTGATGCATGACACTTGTTTACTTATTTCTCAACTAGCGTGCCTCAGATCCTGTCTTGTTTTATGTGTTGATAATTTACCTTAACATGTTCCTGATTAATTCATGATTTTTGTATACTTCTTTCAAGGATAATGGTATTCTAAATTCCTGCTATTTTTTCAATATGGCTGTCTGATTAGCCATTTAACTTCGACATGTTTTTGTTTGAACCACGATACTTGTCTATCTGTTTCTGAAACTAGCATGCTTTAGCTTCTATCACCCCATTCCGTACTATGTGTTCATCTGGTTTTTTACTCTAAATTTCAACTGCTTGGTGCATGATTCCACCTAGTAATAGTTAATGAACTAAGTCAATTCCAGCAATGTGAAACCTCGTTTGACTTAATTGTGACCATGTTCTGCCTGTAATTCAGTGTTCTTACTCTTGTTGTGACTATTGACACCCAATCTGATTTTGTTCAATTTGTGATCTTGTAACTTGTTTCTATGCACTTCTAAATAAAACTATTTTCCTATAATTATCTCCCACTCTTATATACTATTTTCAACTCCCGCTCTTAGATATCTAGGTTCCTGCCCCCTTCCCCCTAGTTCACTGCCTAGGAGTCCATGAGACTCCTCCGAACTCTGACACATTAGGGCTGGCCTTCCAAACTTGTTGACAAAAGTTGTTTCTTTGAAAAGGTTCTGGTGTGAGCATTACTCAGGGTCCCTAAGGCCCTTGGGAACTTTGACACACTAGAAGGCCATTTGATGTATTATGGACTGCTGGTGTACTCCAGACTTGATTGAAGGCCTGACTTCCAGGTTGACTTTGGGCCTGTCAAGGCTCCCTATAGTATAGTGATTTCCATGATGTAATTCATTTGTATTGGCATGTAATAATAATCCTTGTAAAACAAATATGGGGTTATTAGTAAAATCTGGGAAGGATTTTTATATATATTTTTGATTGGGTTCGGGTAGAAATCATGCTTATAGGATTGTTGTAATTATTTATATGCATTAGAGACCATGCCTATAGGACTTATCTTATTACTTGTGATCATGAATTTTCACGCCTGCATCCTAGAAATCCTGTTATAGGATGTTTATCAATTCTGCATTACAATCCATGTTTATGCATATTCTCAAGCCTCAATGTGCATTAGAAACCATGCATGTAGGATCTTCTTTGGGAATTGTCAAACTTGTCTAACATTCTGTTAACATCTCCGCTCACTTAGATATCATGCCCATAGGAAATAAGTGTTAAATCAGTCTTGACACTTAGACATCATGCCTATAGGAAATACATGTAAAATCAGTCTTGGAAATAATGCTTGTAATCAGTTTTAGCACATAGAAAGCATGCCTATAAGATCTAAAAAGATAAAGTATGCCCGTTAAAATCAGTCTTTGATTTATATTTATGGTCTGATTAATGCTTAGATACCATTTCTATAGGATCCTACCCGGTTATCACTTAGGCAAGCATGTAGTATAATTAAAATCTTGGGTTTAAAATTATGATTTTCTTTCTTCTTGAAACGTGCCCAGATTCAGTAAGTGATAAAAAAAATCAGCAGGAAAACTGATGGATACTCACAGCCTCGCTTTAATAAAACTGCTATACATTCTGTTTGTGCTCATTTAGATATCCTGCATATAGGACGCCCCTAAATCGTATAAAATTGCTTTTTTGAATAAGTGTGCAACTGTCTGTTTATTTGTGGAGGGAAACATGAGCCCCTTTAATTGTTCCTTATGTGACAGTCTTACTTGGATTTTTGTTTGTCGCTTAGATTTTTCCCTTTTAAGAAACATAGGTGAGTCTAAAACCACCTTAAGTAGAGGTCTTAAACACCTCCAGGGCCATAGGTAAGGACGGGTAGTGCACGCATAGGATACGTACCAGATGCTGTTAGAACTCTTAGATAATAATTGAAAAGGGGAGGGTAACTGGGTAGTAAAGGAGATGATGACCTGCGCTCTAATGCTACGCGTAACACCTCTATTTGAGGAAGGTTGCCGAGTATTGCATAGAAGTGATCCTATAGGCTAATAAACCTAGGACCCCTTTTATTTCCGTTTTAAAGTAATCTCTTTTTGTTTTTAAATTGTTTTATTTTCCTTTAAAGACTAATTTGCTTAAATCGAGTTTGGCCGGGACCCATCGTTGTGGACCTCGAGGGGTGCTTAACACCTTTCCCTCAAGGTAATTTTGAGTCCTTAACCAATCTCTGGTGTTGTAAACCGGTTTATGAGTTATTTGCTTTAGGTGCTCTAACGCACCTTAATCCGTTAGGTGGAGACTCTTCAAATCCCATAACCCATCCCAAAAGGAAGGGAGTTGTCCCAAAATGTCGAAACCCGGACTCCGTGAGGAAAAAAGGGGGCGCGACACATATGAAGAAGCATAAAATGGTTTACAAATAGCATCTTTTGACTGCATCTGAATTGATAGGCTTTGTCCATATTTCTCCGTCCATATCTGCGAGTATGAGTGCTCCTCCTGTTAATACTCTGTGAACCATGTAAGGACCTTGCCAGTTGGGAGAGAATTTCCCTTTGGCTTCATCTTGATGCGGAAAGATCTTTTTCAGCACCAGTTGCCCCGGTGCGAACTATCGTGGCTTGACTCTTTTATTGAAGGATCTGGACATATTGTTCTTATAAAGCAAACCGTGACATACTACATTCATCATTTTTCCGTCCATGAGGGCTAGTTTCTCATAGCGCCTCCTTTTCTATTCCTCTTTCTCTGACGGTGACAAATGGATGCTTATGCGGGTTTCCTTGACATTTTTAGAATCTCCCAAGTTGACTATCTCGGTCTCGTCCAGGTTAGACTTGGGATTTTTCTCAAAGTTATCTACTTCTCTAACGATATCTTCAGGTATTACTTCCTCTTCTTCTATTTCTTCTGAATCACTGTCTTTTTTTTTGCATTGTCTCATTAAATGTCACAGTCGTCAGTTCATCAATATAAGAAATAGTAACGTTGTAGGGATAGAGATATGAAAAAAAATAGTAATAATAAAACATCAAGCCATTTAAAATGTCAAACAAAATGATTTTCAATAACTCAAATAACATTTTTTGGAACATTGAAAACTATTATTTAAGACAAAAGAAAAAAATGCAAAAGTGGAAATCATTTTTTTAGCCTTGCTACGCCGGGACTCGTCGGGCCCTTGATGGTCTAACAGTCCAGTTCTTGAGGAATGCTCCTCTTTCAAAAACTTGTATGGTAGGGCATTCCTCCTCCTCCTTCTCCTAGACGATCACACATCAATCCATATCATCATCTTCCAATAACAAATTCCTCAATACTGCCAATGCTTCTTCTTCCTCTGATCCCTATATGATATCGGTCTGATGGAAGGTCTGACTCAAGTGCAGCACGAGTTGCTCAAGAGGTAGTATGGGCCACGCCATGGTGGTGACCAATTCTAATATCCCTGCCAGGTTTACTAATATTCGAGCCCGAAGGTTGTGCCATGCCAGTATACTCTCTATTTTGCTACTGCCCCATTTATCATTTTCAATCGTGTTAACACGCTCGATGTGATGGTAGGTTTCTCCACCTAGCTTCCTTCTGTTTTCTACCACTGGAACAGTCTGACTGGTGTAAATGGGGTTGCTCCCATCTCCATGGATGATCATTTATTGATGATTCCACTTGAACTTCACGGCTTGGTATAAAGTAGATGCTACAACCCCAGTGGCATGTATCCAAGGTCGTCTTAACAGCAAATTGTAGGAGGAAGATATGTCCAGCACATGAAACTCAACATCAAACTAGGTGGGACCCATCTGCAGGCAGAGATTACTTTCTCCAATGGTAGCCCTTTGAGACCCGTCGAAATCTTTCACATTCATAGTTCCAGCTCGTATCTCGTGTAAACCCCTGCCCAACCTCTTCAGAGTTGTCAATCAGCAAATTGTTGTAGATTGCTGGGAAGATCTTTCATCAAGTGACAAAAAGCATGTGAAAAAGATCTTGGGAAATTTGCCTTCTTTATTGGACATCCAACCGAATAATATGTTGATTGGATCCGCCACAATGTTCTGGGACAGAGAAAGATCCGTGTTTCTCTTTGGAAACATAGAAATGACCCCTCTCTTGGAACAAATAGGGGGATTCGTTGGACCGTCTTGGGATAGTTCTGGTTTATTGGTTCCAGAAAACAATACAGCTAGGGGGTTTCTGAAAATGATGGGTCTGAAAAAGAACGACGATTTGGAGTGCCGGAAGAAATCCTACATACCCTTTGACTATCTCTATGAACGATATGGTCATAGAAAATCCTATCGTATCTACCACGATGAATTCTCTATCACTTCCTTTAGTTGTATTCACCGCAGGGTTTTTGTGTTCATCATTTTCTTTCTGGGTATGATAGTGTTTCCGATGCAAGGGGACAGAATTCAAACCAGACTGGCCATGGTAACAAAAACACTAATTGAGGGGATCGAGGGGAAAACATATACCATTTTCCCTATGATCATAGTAGACATATATCGGGCCTTGGACCGCTGCTAGAAGGGATTCAAACACTTCAAGGGTTGTAATCTTATGCTACAGGTTTGGTTGTTAGAGCATCTACAGAGAGGTCAATACCGTCAAGAGTTTCCATGAAAGCCGTGGAATGATCATATAGCTTTCCATCACCCTAAGAGAATGACCTATATCCCAGACAGGTTTTCTCAAATAGAGACTGCTACAGAATGGGTGCAGTTTTTTGACAATTTGACTGAGGATCAGGTTCAATGGATGTTCGAATGATTCCTTACTGACAAGTTCATCGGACGCTCCGCACTTGGTGTTTATCGGGTTAAGGAGCATCTACCCTTATGTTCCTATCAGGGTTATGAGACAAGCAACCAGGAAGCAAGTCATACCGCGGATCGCTAAAATGAGTCATTATAGGGTAGATTTTTAGGATGACGACCTCCCATAAAAATTTGAAGCTCAGTATATGTGGCACCTAAAGATTATTGTATAAAGGGACACCATCGAACCAGACCGATATCACGCAGGGCACGTGTACTTTTACCCATCATGGTTGGAGGACTGCATAGCATGAATAGTCGACCCAGGGTTTGGTCGAGGAAACAGAGTCATAGATGAAGCTGCCGAAGCACAGGTGAAGTATAACAGCTGCACAAAGGGTTCGTGAGTCCGAGGCCGAGCATCTGGAAAACCACAAGACTGATATGGAATTAGTCAATGGATGGAAGGAAACAACTAAGAGATCGAATGGAAGGTTAAAATATCTGGAGCAGGGTCTGGTGGAACTGGAAGGGAAGAGGAGGAAAAGAGCCATAGACTGCCAGAATACCGAAGGTATCAACGGAGGACATCTAGCAAGGGCATACCTACCGCTGGACATGCGCGACTTGGGGAACCTAATCGATGAAGCCAAGAGAACTAGGCCTGGAGAAGGTCCTTCTGGGACCAAGTAGATTAGGTTTATTCCTTTTTTTTCTTTTAAAATGTAATAAGGCCAAGTTCCATTAGTGACTTATATTATTTGGTGTCGTTTTAGATTCATCTATTTTACATTAATGAAATGAGGCAATTATTGGCACTGAAGTTCTCCAAATCAACTTGTCGCTAGGCCTACCTTGGGCACAATGAGGCTCCCAAATTAGGACACGAATTTACATTCCCGCGCTATGTGTTTAAATATTGCAAATCCTCTTTTTGGAACCCTTACTGACTTGGTTACCTTTTGTTTTTCCTTCCTTTTTGATTATTCTCATTCCCCAAGGTTGGTTCACCACATACTGGCATCATCAACATATCACACCAGATCCATAGGCCCTCCACCTCCTCCTCCTCCTCCTCCAAGTACATCAAAAGACAAAGGGAAATCTAAGATGGATAATATAAGTGGCGGCAACACCGCACATGCTGAGAATGTTGAAACTTCTGATGGTCGGAGTACTTCGGTACCCAATGACTTGGTTTTGCGGCTTTAAAAGAAAATACTTGAACTACAACGTGAGCTTGAGCAGGTCCGTAACTTGGCAAACCTCTCCCTCACACTAAACGTCCCAAATATCAACCATCCAAATACCCAAAAAGCGGCACCTCCCCAGAATGCACCCGACCAACGGCCGCAGAATCCTCCCGTACCCCGTCAATATACAAACCCTCCTCAAAATCATTTACCCATACTTACACCTCCTCAACATCAGCATCTCCCGACTCAATATCCAGAAACCACTTACCACACTCCTCAGAATACCCCACAACCTATCCCCGATCCCCAAAATTGAACCAATGATCACCACTATACCCAAACTCCTGATCTTCACCAAAACAACCCCATATACGTGGAAACCTTACCCCAATCTACTCGGCCATTCTCATATACACCAGAATCCACCGAGAATGACTTGCTCATTAGAACATAGAAGAGGTGATCAAGAAACTCACAAGCCGAATTCAGGGTGTTGAAGGAGGCAAAGGAATCTAAGGTATGAATTATGAGGATTTGTGCATTCAGCCAGATGTGGAACTACCGGAGGCTTAAGTACCTCCCAACTTTGAAATGTTTGATGGAACGGGTGACCCAAGGGTTCATTTGAGAACTTACTGTGATGGTAGGTTTCTCCACCTAGCTTCCTTCTATTTTCTACCACCAGAACAGTCTGACTGGTGTAAATGGGGTTGCTCCCATCTCCATGGATGATCACTTCTTGATGATTCCACTCGAATTTCATGGCCTGGTGCAAAGTAGATGCTACATCCCCAGCGTCATGTATATAAGGTCGTCCTAACAGCAAATTGTAGGAGGTGTATATGTCTGGCACATGAAACTCAACTTCAAACCAGGTGGGACCCATCTGCAGGCAGAGATTAGTTTCTCCAATGGTAGCCCTTTGAGACCCATCGAACGCTTTCACATTCATAGTTCCTGCTCATATCTCATGTAAACCCTTGCCCAACCTCTTTAGAGTTGTCAGCTGGCAACTCGTCCTCATGGATAGTGACCTTGTGGCTTTCCATCACTTGCCCCACCATATTGACCATTTCTCCACTAGTGATGTTGTTAGTCACATATTCTTCATTAAATACCTTCATTAGAGCATTATTGTGTGCCTCAGAATTTTGCAACAATGACAGGATAGATATTTGGGCGGGGGTCTTGTTCAGATGATCAACGATAGAGTACTCTCTTTCCTGTACCTTCCTCTAGAGGTCATCTGGACCAGTCTCATTAACGGGCGGTTTACTGGAAGCTTGCTTACTGGCTTCTCCCAAATGTTCAGGTGTATAAACCCTTCCTGTTCTAGTCATTCCTTGTACATCACCTAATTCCTCCATCTTTGACTTTCCTTTTCTTCTAGCCTCGGCCATATAGTCCCAAGGTAGAACATTGGAACTGACGGGCGGTGTGGTTGCCACCGTCACAGTGAAAGTTGTGGCATCCACCTTAAATGGAGCGGATATTGCTGCAGGTGGGGTCACTTCTACCTCAAAAAGGAGCTGTTGCGGCTACCTCAACTTCAACTAGCGAATGTACTTGTACCACAATGGTATTGAGAGTGACTGCAGGCTTCTTAGGATCATCACCTTGCCGAATAAGCCCGATTGACGCCTCGGGATGCCACTCTTCATAAGTTTCTATTACATTGATCCCTTCGCCCCTATGATCTGGGAGGGGATTGTTGCGGACATTAGGTGTAGTTTCCTTTGCTTGTATGACCTTATTATCAATCAGTGTTTGGATCTTGTCTTTCAAGCTGCAGCACTCGCCAACAGTGTGTCCTTTCATACCGGAATGGTACGCACAAGTCTTGTTTGGATTGACCTATTGAGATGAATTCTCCATTTCCACAACAGGAATAGGGGTGATATAACCAGCAACTTTCAACCTTTCATACAATTGGTCGATGGGTTCAGCAATGGTGGTGTATTGTCTGGGTGGTTTACGGTCAAAACTAGGCCTGGATTTTTGGTAGTTCGGACGAGTTGGAGGCAGCTGATAATAGGATAGTTGGGAATTATAGGTATGGTAGGATATAGCAGGTTGGGAATATTTGGGAGGTGATAGTTGGTATGTGGGTGGAGGTGTTTGGTATACAAATGGAGTTTTTGGGCCTTGGGCAACCATTACTGTTCCCACTTCTTTCTTCTTTGATATGCCACCCGATTGTAGTGCTTTATTCATGGCCTGCAGTGCCTCGAAATTTGTCACCATTCCACTTTTGATACCTTCCTCGATCCTTTCTCTGAGCTTGATGATATCGGAGAACTTTTGATTTTCTATTACCATTAACCTTTTGTAATATTGTGGATCCTGAGCCCTGACAAAGAACTTGTTTATTTTCTCTTCATCTAATGTCGGCCTGACCTTCACTGCTTCTGACCTCCACCGAGTAGCGTACTCGCGGAAAGTCTTAATAGGCTTCTTCTTGAGAGCATTTTTCGTGTTGAATCTGAACCTATCCATGAAGTACGACGCCATGCTTACCCAATTAGCCATTTCTTCGGATTTTGACTTATGTACCAATATAGGGCGTCTCCAGTGAGGCTTCTCATGAATAGCTTCATGCAAATCCTTTCTTCCTTTCCAACCCCTACGAGCTTGTCACAGTAAGTTCTCAAATGAACCCTTGGGTCACCCGTTCCATCAAATATTTCGAACTTGGGAGGTTTGTAACCCTCCCGCAGTTCCACGTCTGGCTGAATGCACAAATCCTCGTAATTCAGTGTAATGACCCGACCGGTCATTTTGAGAATTTAAGCTTCATGTGTTGGCATAAGGTCTTGAACAGCTTCACATTGTGTGTATTGACCTGCGTGCGTGGTTGGATTCAGTAACCGGATGATCAGGAGTCAAATTGGTAGGAAAATTTCATTTGGAAGCTTAAGCGATGGAAGTTGACCGGAGGTTTGATTTTTGTGTAAACGGTCTCGAAATGAGTTTTGGGTGATGTCAACAGCTTCATATGGTGATATTGGACTTAGGCGTGCATCCGGAATTGGTTTTGGAGGTCCGTAGAGTAATATGAGGTAATTCGGCAAAATTTAGAATCTCGGCGATTTCAGCCGATAGGTGAAATTTTGATATCGGGCTCGGAATAGAATTCCAAGATTGTTTGTAGGTCTTTTGTTTCATTTATGAATTGTATGCAAAATTTGACGTCATTCCGAGTTGAATTGATAGGTTTCGGATCTAGTTTTGATATTTGAAGATTTGAAAATCCATAAGTTTGATTTTTTGTTTGATTCATTGTTTTGGTGTTGTTTTATGTGATTTGAAACCTCGAGCGAGTCCGTGTTAGGTTATATGACTTTTCAATGTGTTTGGATGGGGTTCCGGGGGCCTCGGGTGTGTTTCGGATGGGCTTCAGGTCTTTTTTTTCTCTATTTTTGCACTGCTGTTCTGGTGCCTGATGTTTCCCTTCCATGATCGCGTAGACCTAGTTGCGATCGCGTAGAGTAAAGTTGACCTGCCATAGTTTGTTCTTCGCATTCGCGTATTACTCCACGCGGTCGCGTGGGCCTTTCCCTTCATCTTCTACGATCGCATGCCTAAGCTCGCGATCGCGTAGTAATTTCTGAGCAATAGCCAATTCCTTCTTCGTGATCGCGATTCATTAAATATCTGGGCAGACAGATTATATTCTAAATTCGAGGGTTGAACCATTTTTATCACATTTTTACTTCTAGAGCTCGGTTCTTGGCGATTTTTATGGGTTTTTCGCGAAATTCGATTGGGTAAGTGTTCTTCAACTAGAATTAAATATATTCCATGAATTAGTTTTTGTTTTTATCATTTAATTTGTGTTTTGAGTTGAGGAAAAGGTTGGTTTTGAAGAAAAATTTCTAAAATGAAAAATTGTGATTTGAGGGACCAAATGGTATCGGAATTTGATAAATTTTGTATGGTTGAACTCGTATTGGAATGGGTAATCGAATTTTGTAAAAATTTGTCGGGTTCCGAGGTGCGGGCCTGGGGGTCGACTGTTGGACCTTTTTTTAGAATTTGTTAAAGATGTAGACTTTATTATCCGGAATAGTTCCTTATAAGTTTTATTTGTATTTTGAAGTTGTTTTAGTTAATTTTGAGCCATCCGGAGGTCTTTTCGCCCGAGAAGTCCGTTTTAGAGTACCGGGTTGTCGTCTTTGAGGTAAGTATCTTGCCTAACCTTGCGTGGGGGAATTACCCATTAGGATTTGAGTCTTCTATGTTGATTATAGTCCGTGTACGCGAGGAGTCGAGTGCGTGCTCGAACTTAATTGTGGAAAGTTGACTCTTTAGGAATCTTAGGTCCTTATATTCGCCGAGTATGAATTGTCCTTGGCATGATTGAATTTCCAAATTTTTACTTTTATCTTTATTTGCTTAAATGTAGAATTTCTTACTTTTGGATTTACTCCTCTTGTCTATTTGACTCCTAATTGACTTATCTGGAGATTTTATTCCTTTTACTGTCATGCTAGGTCCTCTTAACTGCTTATCTCAAATTGTAATTATCTTCATCCCATCCTATAGTTGTTTTGGTCTTAATTGAAGTTATGACTATTTCCTGCTACTTGTCCTTAAGTGAAAATTGTTGAATATCCTCGTAACTACTCAACCATAAAAGAAGTTTAGATATTCTATACCTTATGACTTTCCCTTATATGGAGTTATCGGATTCGTGTGAGTTTTCTTGTTTGGTGAACTGTGCATTTGGGTACGAATCTTATACATCATTTTTCTTCTTTATTGAGCTGTTATTATGCCTAGTATTCTTTGCTGTGCTTATTCCTCATGAATTAGCCTTGCTTTTCTTGTGATCAAAGGTTCTTGAATTGATGTATTCTAATATTGTATTATTGTCAATTGTTGTTGTTGTAATTGTTGTGGTGATGCACGAGGTTTCTGCCGTGCGGTTGTGGTTATTCTGATGCACGAGGTTTCTACCGTGCAGTTGTTGATATAGGGTTTGCACGAGGTTTCTGCAGTGCCGTGTTTTCTATTGATATTTCACATGCGGCGTGACAAGGCGGGATATGTATATGTGGGTTGCGCATGTGGCGAGACAAGGTGGGAACATGTTTATGCACGTGTGGCGAAACAAGGCGGGCATATACTTTACTATTGCACACGTGGAGAGACAATATGGGCTATATCTGGGATTGTTTGTGATACTTGCGTTGGCCTGGAGGCATTCCTTGTTGTTGATTTTGTGTACTGGAACACTTACTATGTGAGTTTTTTCGTGTGAAAATTTTTGAGATGACAATATACGTGTTGCCCTTTTCTTCCCTTATGCTTATTGGTTGTTGAATCATGTTAGGATACCTGCACAAGCATACACGTAGTTAAGTACTATTAATGGATTTAGGGCTTTTCATTGTTGTCATGTATAAACACTCTTGTTGTACTTACCGAATGGGTGGAAATGACCCAATTGGCGCGTGAGTCTTGCGTGCAGTTAGTAGTCGAATGAGGGTGCAAGATGCCAAGTGTTAGGGTTCGAATATTGGGACCCGTAAATGGTGGTTTGTCCGAGGTTCGGAACCGCGTGAAAATGACCACAAATTTGATATAGAAGGGGTTGAAGTTGTTGAGACATTTCCTGTCTGTGATATATATTAACATTCTAGATTTGTTTGTGTTCTATTCAATCCTTTGTGTCATTTCATGGTTTCCACTGATACTTATTATTTTTCCTTATTTATCAAATTTACTGTATTGTTAGCTATATTGCGTGGCCTCTATGTGTACATGGTTTTATTCCCTTTATTCCTATATTGATACTTGTCCAGTTTATTAGGCCAGTGGGAGTCTTGACTAGTCCTCGTCACTACTTCATCGAGGTTAGTCTTGATACTTATTGGGCACCGCTGTGGTGTGCTCATATTATTCTTCTGCACATTTTTGTGCAGATCCAAGTATTGATCGTTAGTAGCTGTGCGGACTCTTGCCGAGGAGACTCCAGGTAAACCTGTCGTTGCGCTCGCAGGCTTCAGAGTCACCTTCCTATTTTGCATTTACACTGTTTTTGCTTACTTCCAAAGAGTTGTAATTAGAAGTTGTAGTAAACTCTATAAAACTTATGACTTGTACTATCGGGTTTTGGGAATATGCAATGTATAAAGAATTATTTATTTTAGAAAAATATTTGATTATATTATTATTGGTTTTATTCCATGAATATTAGGCTTACCTAGTCCTTAAGAGTAGGTTCCATCACGATACCCAACAGAGGGAAATTTGGGTTGTTACAAGTTGGTATCAGAGCCCTAGGTTCATAGGTGCTACGAGTCATAAGCGAGTTTAGTAGAGTCTTGCTGATCGGTACGGAGACGTCTGTACTTATCTTCGAGAGGCTTCGGAACTATTTGGATAACTTCACTTCCTTCATTCCTATCGTGCGAGTTCATTGATCTTGAAGTTTGAAATTATCATTCCATTCTCTCATAGGTAGAGGCAGAGGCCGACGAGGGGCATGTGTCGCAGCTAGAGCACCTGCCAGAGCAGCCGTTAATGAGCCGCCAACAGTTCCAGTTGGGGGGCATGCACCGGAGGCGCCTGTTGTTACACCCAGAATTCAGGTGACCTTGGCATAGTTCTGGGATATTATTGGTAGCTTGACTCAGGCGGGGTTGATTCCGGGTGCACGAGCTACTTCACGGAGTGGGGGAGGAGCTCACACTCTCGTCGCCCACACTCCAGAGTAACGAGATCATGTTGTTCAGGTTCCAGGTGTCATGGCAGCACATCCTGGGGTCCCAGTTCCGCCCGTGGTTAGGGAAGCAACATCTGAGGAAGAACAACTTAGACTTGAGAGGTACAAGAAGTACCACCCTCCTACCTTCAGTGGATTGGCGACAAATGATGCCCAGGGTTTCTTGGAGGAGTGTCACCGCATTCTTCGTACTATGGGTATTGTGGAGACGAGCGAGGTCGCTTTCATTATATTTCAGCTCAGGGGAACGACTTATCAGTGGTGGCGGTCATATGAGTTGTGTAGCCCGGCCGAGTCAGCTTCACTTACATGGGGTCAGTTTTCAGTGATGTTCTTGAGCGAGTTTGCATCTCAGTCCCTCAGAGATGCATGGCGCGCAGAGTTTGAGAGGCTGTGCCAGGGCACTATGCCAGTATCAGAGTATGCCGTGAGATTCAGTGATTTGGCCAGGCACGCACCTGCTTTGGTTGCTACAATTAGAGAGCGTGTTTGTAGATTCATTGAGGGCCTCAGGCATGATATTCGATTCAACATGGCTCGGGAGTTAGAGTAGAATGTTTCATTTCAGCAAGTGGTAGGGATTGCTCGCAAAGTTGAGGGCATGCTGGATCATGAGAGAGATGACAGGTAGGACAGTGAGAGAGATGTCAGGTAGGGCTGTGAGAGGGAGGACTGACGAGGTCAGCAGAGAGAGGGAAGAAAGGTGAGGAGGCCTCATAGGCTGGAGATATCTACTGGTCCTTATTATGGAGGCACGGTACGACACGGATGAGGTTTTGTGGGTCAGACAATTCAATTTGCATTACCGGCTTCACATGGAGTTTCAGGTACTCATGGGTATCAGAGTACTCGTACCACACAGTTTCCACAGCCACGTCAGCAAAGAAGTTGTTTTGAGTGTGGAGATATCAGCCACAGGGTGAGAGATTGTCCCAGGCTTCGGGCAGATATGTTACAATAGGGCATTCAGGTGAGTAGAGGGCGCCTAAAAAGGGGAGGCCCGACCCGTTGATGTGTTTCGTATAGTAAGATGGAGGTCGTTGTGCCAGATGTTATAGTACAAGTATGCTTTGATTGGTTACAGAGGGGCACCATTTGTAATTCATTATGGCTCTGCTGGTCGGGACGAGTTCCCTCATTTGTTGTTCTGTTTATGAGTGAGTTACATGCTTTGCACTATATTTTCGTGTTTGCTCCTGTTGGGAGATTCTGTGAGTGGTAGACATGTCTATTGTTTGTTTCTATTCATTATTGAGAGATATGAGACTAGTAGTAAATTCTTGTTGTCCAGTACGGTGGGCTTAATGTGATTCCTGAGTATAGTGGTTACGAGCTGTGATTCTTAAGCTCCACCGGTGTGGGGGCCAGCACGTGTTGTAATTTTTTTTGAAGGAAGTGATCTAGTGAAAAGTTACAGTTGGTGGGATATATATATCCTATTTGTGATTTAGAGTTGAGGGCGAAACCCTCGTGATTTCGTGTGATTTGAAGTGTTTGAACCGGGTTGTGTACCGTGATAGAAGTTATATTAGGACGGGGTCCTTGTGATTCGTTTATATGCTTTGATTTTTTCCTTGTTATATTGTTTTGTAGGTTAGCATTGATAGATAGTTGTGCCTGTCGGGCTAGTTTGATAGTTTCCTTATGTGTTCTCTTTCCGTATTCAGCCATTTTCGTTTTGTGCTCCTTGAGTTTTAGCTTGCGAGATGTGTGCCCGGTGGTGTTAGTTGTGGCTTGGTGATTCGGGTGTCAAAGTATGAGGTCCGTGTGTTTCTTGCATTATTATCAGTGTGATGGAGGTTTGAAACATAGTTCTATCGGATGTGAGGCTAATTGTCGGTGCTGAGTTGATTCCGTGCAACTATTGTGATCAAAAGTGTTAGTAAGGACCTATGTGTAGTGTGTTATGTTGTGTCGTACCTTGTGGGTGTAGGCATGAGTTGATGTGGTTGGTTAAGACTGATACCGGATATGGATTTGGGATCAGGTCTCGTGGAAATAAAGAGAAGGTGAGAAATTGGGGTCTGAGGCTTATCGGTGTTAGTAGAAAGGCTAAATAGCAGTTGATATGGTATCATCAGGATTATGTAGATTGGGGTGACGTGGGATAACCCGCGGGTGAGTGTTGGAAGTGTGAATTCAGTGATTGGATGAGTTCGAGGCGAATCTTGGTCGAGGATGAACGTTTGTTTAAGAGGGGGAGAATGTAACGACCCGACCAGCCGTTTTGAGAATTTAAGCTCTATGTGGTGGCATAAGGTCTTGAACAACTTTGCCTTGAGTGTATTGACCTGCATGCGTGGTTGGATTCAGTTACCGGATGATCCGGAGTCAAATTGGTAGGAAAATTTTAGTTTTGGAAGCTTAAGCGATGGAAGTTGACCGGAGGTTTGAATTTTGTGTAAACGGCCTCGACATGAGTTTTGGGTGATGTCAACAGCTTCGTATGGTGAATTTGGACTTAGGCGCGCGTCCGTAATTGGTTTTGGAGGTTCGTAGAGTAATCTGAGGTAATTCGGCGAAAGTTAGAATCTCGGCGATTTCGGCCGATAGGTGAAATTTTGATATCGGGCTAGGAATGGAATTCCTAGAGTGGCTGTAGGTCCATTGTGTCATTTATAACTTGTCTGCAAAATTTGGCTTCATTCCGGGTTGAATTGATCGGTTTCGGATCGAATTTTGATATTTGAAGATTTGAAAATTCATAAGTTTGATTTTTGGTTTGATTCGTCGTTTTGGTGTTGTTTTATGTGATTTGAAACCTCGAGCGAGTCCGTGTTAGGTTATATGACTTGTCTGTGTGTTTGGACGGGGTTCCGTGGGCCTCGGTTGTGTTTCTGATGGGCTTCGGGTCTTTTTTTTCTCTATTTTTGCATTGATGTTCTGGTGCCTAATGTTTCCCTTCCACGATCACGTAGACCCAGTTGCGATCACGTAGAGTAAAGTTAACCTACCATAGTTTCTTCTTCGTGTTCGCGTATTACCCGACGCGATCGCGTAGGCCTTTCCCTTCCTCTTCTGTGATCGCATGTCTAAGTTCGCGATCGCGTAGTGCATTTCTGGGCAGTAGCCAATTCCTTCTTCGCGATCGCTTCTCCCCTTCCGCGATCGCGATTCATTAAATATCTGGGAAGATAGATTATATTCCAAATTCGAGGGTTGAGCCATTTTTATCACATTTTGATTTCTAGAGCTCGATTCTTGGTCATTTTTGATGGGTTTTTCGCTAAATTCGATTGGGTAAGTATTCTTCAACTAGAATTAAATATATTCCATGAATTAGTCCTTGTTTTTATCATTTAATTTGTGTTTTGAGTTGTGGAAAAGGTTGGTTTTGAAGAAAAATTTCTAAAATGAAAAATCATGATTTGAGGGACCAAATGGTATCAGAATTTGATAAATTTTGTATGGTTGAACTCGTATTGGATTGGGTAATCGGATTTGTAAGAATTTGTCGGGTTCCGAGGAGCGGGCCCGGGGGTCGACTTTTGGACCTATTTTTAGAATTTGTTGAAGATGTAGCCTTTATTATCCGGAATAGTTCCTTACAAGTTTTATGTGTATTTTGAAGTTGTTTTAGTTGATTTTGAGCCGTCAGGAGGTCTTTTCTCCCGAGAAGTCCATTTTAGAGTACCGGATTGTCGTCTTTGAGGTAAGTATCTTGCCTAACCTTGTGAGGGGAATTACCCCTTAGGATTTGAGTCTTCTATGTTGATTATAGTCCGTGTACACGAGGTGATGAGTGCGTGCTCGAACTTAATTGTGGGAAGTTGACCGTTTATAAATCTTAGGTCCTTATATTCTCTGAGTACGAATTGTCCTTGGCATGATTGAATTTCCAAATTTCTAGTTTCATCTTTATTTGCTTAAATGTAGAATTTCTTACTTTTGGATTTACTCATCTTGCCTATCTGACTCCTAATTGACTTATCTGGAGATTTTACTCTTTTTATTGTCGTGCTAGGTCCTCTTAACTGCTTATCTCAAATTGTAATTATCTTCATCCCATCTTATAATTGTTTTGGTCTTAATTGAAGTTATGATTATTTCCTGCTACTTCTCCTTAAGTGAAAATTGTTGAATATCCTCGTAACTGCTCAACCTTAAAAGAAGTTTAGATATTCTATACCTTAGTGACTTTCCCTTATATGGAGTTATCAGATTCGTGTGAGTTTTCTTGTTGTTGAACCGTGCATTTAGGTACGACTCTTATACGTCATTTTTCTTACTTGTTGTGTCCTTATTATGCCTAGTATTTTTTGTTGTGCTTATTCCTCGTGAACTAGCCTTGCTTTTATTGTGATCAAAGGTTCTTGAATTGATGTATTCTACCGTATCTTATATTATTGTCAATTGTTGTTGTTGTACTTGTTGTGGTGAAGAACGAGGTTTTTGCCGTGCGGTTGTGGTTATTGTGATGCACGAGGTTTCTACAATGCGGTTGCTGATATGGGGTATGCACAAAGTTTCTGTCGTGCCGTGTTTTCTATTGATATTGCACATGCGGCGTGACAAGGCGGGATACGTATATGTGGGTTGTGCATGTGGCGAGACAAGGTGGGAACATGTTTATGCACGTGTGGCGAAACAAGGCGAGTATATCCTTTACTATTGCACACGTGGCGAGACAAGGTGGGCTATGTCAGAGATTGTTTGTTATACTTGTGTTGGCCTGGGAGCATTCCTTGTTGTTGATTTTGTGTACTGGAACACTTTCTATGTGAGTTTATTCTTGTGGAAATTTGTGAGATGACAATGTACGTGTTGCCCTTTTCTTCCCTTATGCTTATTGGTTGTTGAATCATGTTAGGACACCTGCACAAGCATACACGTAGTTAAGTACTATTAATGGATTTAGGGCTCTTTATTGTTATCAAGTATAGACACTCTTTTTGTACTTACCGAATGGGTGGAAAAGACCCAATTGGCGCGTGAGTCATCCGTGCAGTTAGTACTCGAATGAGGGCACAAGATGCCAAGTGTTATGGTTCGAATATTGGGCCCGTAAATAGTGGTTTGTCCGAGGTTCAGAACCTCGTGGAAATGACTACGAATTTGATATAGAAGGGGTCGAAGTTGTTGAGACATTTCATGTCCGTGATATAAATTTACATTCTATATTTGTTTGTGTTTTATTCAATCCTTTGCGTCATTTCATGGTTTCCAGATTTATTGTTTTTCTTCTTTATCAAATTTACTGTATTGCTAGCTATATTGCGTGGCCTTTATGTGTACATCATTTTATTCCCTTTATTCCTATATTGACACTTGTCCAGTTTATTAGGCCAGTGGGAGTCTTGACTAGTCCTCGTCACTACTTCATCGAGGTTAGTCTTGATACTTATTGGGCACCGTTGTGGTGTGCTCATACTACTCTTCTGCACATTTTTGTGTAGATCCAAGTATTGATCGTTGGTACCTGTGCGGACTCTTGCCGAGGAGACTCCAGGTAAACCCGTCATTGCGCTCGCAGGCTTCGGAGTCACTTTCCTATTTTGCATTTACACTGTTTTTGCTTACTTCCAAACAGTTGTAATTAGAAGATGTAGTAAATTCTATAAAGCTTATGACTTGTACTACCGGGTTTTGGGAATATGCAATGTATAAAGAATTATTTAATTTAGAAAAATAGTTGATTATATTTTTATTGTTGTTATTCCATGAATATTAGGCTTACCTAATCCTTAAGAGTATGTGCCATCACGATACCCAATGGAGGGAAATTTGGGTCGTTACAAGTTCGTATCAGAGCCCTAGGTTCATAGGTGCTACGAGTCATAAGCGAGTTTAGTAGAGTCTTACGGATCGGTACAGAGACGTCTGTACTTATCTTCGAGAGGCAACGGAACTATTAAGATAACTTCACTTCCTTCATTCCTATCATGCAGTTCATTGATCTTGAAGTTTGAAATTATCATTCCATTCTCTCACAAATGATGAGGACGCGAGCTGCCACCAGGGGCAGAGTTAGAGGCAGAGGCCGATGAGGGGCACGTGCCGCAGCTAGAGCACCTGCCAGAGAAGCCGTTGAGGAGCCGCCAGCAGTTCCAGTTGGGGGCAGGAACCAGAGGTGCCTGTTCTTACACCCGGACTTCAGGAGACCTTGGCACAGTTCTGGGATATGACTGGTACCTTGACTCAGGCGGAGTTGATTCCGGGTGCACGAGCTACTTCACGGAGCAGGGGAGGATCTCAGACACCCCTCGCCCACACTCCAGAGTAGCGAGATCATGTTGGGTAGCCCGGTCGAGTCAGCTTCACTTACATGGAGTCAATTTTCAGAGATGTTCTTGAGCGAGTTTGTACCTCAGTTCCTCCGAGATGCACGGCGCATAGAGTTTGAGCGGCTGCGCTAGGGCACTATGCCAGTATCACAGTATGCTGTCAGATTCAGTGATTTGGCCAGTAACGCACCTGCTTTGGTTGCTACAGTTAGAGAGCGTGTTTGTAGATTCATTGAGGGTCTCAGGCGTGATATTCGGTTCAGCATGGATCTGGAGTTAGAGTCTGATGTTTCATTTCAGCAAGTGGTATGGATTGCTCGCAGAGTTGAGGGCATGCTGGATCATGAGAGAGATGACAGGTAGGACTGTGAGAGAGATGTCAGGCAGGGTTGTGAGAGGGAGGACAGACGAGGTCAGGAGATAGAGGGAAGAGAGGTGAGGAGGCCTCATAGGTCGGAGATTTCTATTGGTCCTTATTATGGAGGCAGGGTACGACACGGTAGAGGTTTTGTGGTTCAGGCAGTTCAATTTGCATTACCGGCTTCACATGGAGTTTTAGGTACTCATGGGTCTCAAAGTACTCGTACCACACAGTTTCCATAGCCACGTCAGCAAAGTTGTTGTTTTGAGTGTGGAGATATATGCCACAGGGTGAGAGATTGTCCCAGGCTTTGGGCAGATGTGTTACAACAGGGCATTCAGGTGAGTATAGGGCGCCCAAGAAGGGGAGGCCTGGCCCGTTTATTTGTTTCGTATAGTAGGTTGGAGGCCGTTATGCCAGATGTTATAGTACATGTATGCTTTGATTGGTTACAGAGGGGCACCATTTGTAATTCATTATAACGCTGCTGGTCGGGACGAGTTCCCTCATTTGTTGTTTCGTTTATGAGTGAGTTACATGCTTTGCTCTATTTTCGTGTTTGCTCCTATTGGGAGATTCTGTGAGTGGTGGCCCATGTCTATTGTTTGTTTCTATTCATTATTGAGAGATATGAGACTAGTAGTAAATTCTTGTTGTCCAGTACGGTGGGCTTGATGTGATTCCTGAGTGTAGTGGTTACGAGCTGTGATTCTTATGCTCCACCGGTGTATGGGCCAACACGTGTTGTAATTTTCTTTTGAAGGAAGTGATCTAGTGAAAATTTCCAGTTGGTGGGATATATATATGTTATTTTTGATTTAGAGTTGAGGGTGAAACCCTCGTGATTTCGTGTGATTTGAAGTGTTTGAACCGGGTTGTGTACCGTAATAGAAGTTATATCAGGACGGGGTCCTTGTGATTCATTTATATGCTTTGATTCTTTCCTTGTTATATTTTTTTGTAGGTTAGCATTGATAGAGAGTTGTGCATGTCGGGCTTGTTTGATAGTTTCCTTATGTGTTCTCTTTCCGTATTCAGTCATTTTCGTTCTGTGCTCCTTGAATTTTAGCTTGCGGGATGTGTGCCCGGTGGTGTTAGTTGTGGCTTGGTGATTCGGGTGTAAAAGTATGAGGTCCGCGTGTTTCTTGCATTATTATCAATGTGATGGAGGTTTGAAACAGAGTTCTATCGGATGTGAGGCTAATTGTCGGTGCTGAGTTGGTTTCGGGAAACTATTGTGATCAGAAGTGTTAGTAAGGACCTATGTATTGTGTGTTATGTTGTGTGGTCGTACCTTGTGGGTGTAGGCATGAGTTGATGTGGCTGGTTGAGACTGATACCGGACATGGATTTGGGATCAGGTCTCGTGGAAATAAAGAGAAGGTGAGAAATTGGGGTCTGAGGCTTATCGGTGTTAGTTGAAAGGCTAAATAGCGGTTGATATGGTATCATCAGGATTATGTAGATTGGGGTGATGTGGGATCACCCGCGGGTGAGTGTTGGAAGTGTGCATTCAATGATTGGATGAGTTCGAGGCGAATCTTGGCACGTTCGAGGACGAACATTTGTTTAATAAGGGGAGAATGTAACGACCCGATTGGTCATTTCTAGAATTTAAGCTTTGTGCGGTGACATAAGGTCTTGAACAGCTTCGCGTTGAGTGTATTGACCTGCATGCGTGGTTGGATTTAGTTACCGGATGATCCGGAGTCAAATTGGTAGGAGAATTTTAGTTTTGGAACTTAAGCGATGGAAGTTGACTGGAGGTTTGATTTTTGCGTAAACGTCCTCGGCATGACTTTTGGGTGATGTTAACAGCTTCGTATGGTGATTTTGGACTTAGGTGAGCATCTGGAATTGGTTTTGGAGGTCCGTAGAGTAATCTGAGGTAATTCGGCAAAAGTTAGAATCTCGGCGATTTTGGCCAATAGGTGAAATTTTGATATCGGGCTCGGAATGGAATTCTGAGAGTGGTTGTAGGTCCGTTGTGTCATTTATGACTTGTCTGCAAAATTTGGCGTCATTCTGGGTTGAATTGATCGGTTTCGGATCGAGTTTTGATATTTGAAGATTTGAAAAGTCATAAGTTTGATTTTTGGTTTGATTCGTCGTTTTGGTGTTGTTTAATGTGATTTTAAACCTCGAACGAGTCCGTATTAGGTTATATGACTTGTCTGTGCGTTTGGACGGGGTTTTAGGGGCCTCGGGTGTGTTTCGGATGGGCTTCGGGTCTTTTTTTTTCTCTATTTTTGCACTGGTGTTCTGGTGCCTGATGTTTCCCTTCCGCGATCGCGTAGACCCAGTTGCGATCACGTAGAGTAAAGTTAACCTGCCATAGTTTCTTCTTCGCGTTCACGTATTACCCCACGCGATCGCGTAGGCCTTTCCCTTCCTCTTCTGCGATCGCACGTCTATGTTCGCGATCGCGTAGTTCATTTCTGGGCAGTAGACAATTCCTTCTTCGCGATCGCGATTCATTAAATATCTGGGTCGACAGATTATATTCCAAATTATTGGGTTGAGCCATTTTTATCACATTTTGACTTCTAGAGCTCGGTTCTTGGCGATTTTTGATGGGTTTTTTCGTGATATTTGATTGGGTAAGTGTTCTTCAACTAGAATTAAATATATTCCATGAATTAGTCGTTATTTTTATCATTTAATTTATGTTTTGAGTTGTGGAAAAGGTTGCTTTTGTAGAAAAATTTTTAAAATGAAATATCATGATTTGAGGGACCAAAAGGTATCGGAATTTGATAAATTTTGTATAGTTGAACTCGTATTGGAATGGGTAATCGGATTTTGTAAGAATTTGTCGGGTTCCGAGGTGCGGTCCCGGGGGTCGACTTTTGGACCTATTTTTAGAATTTGTTAAAGATGTAGACTTTATTATCCGGAATAGTTCCTTACAAGTTTTATGTGTATTTTGAAGTTGTTTTAGTTAATTTTGAGCCGTCCGGAGGTCTTTTCTCCCGAGAAGTTCATTTTAGAGTTCCGGGTTGTCGTCTTTGAGGTAAGTATCCTGCCTATCCTTGTGTGGGGGAATTACCCCTTAGGATTTGAGTCTTCTATGTTGATTGTAGTCCGTGTAAGTGAGGTGACGAGTGCGTGCTCGAACTTAATTGTGGAAAGTTGATCCTTTAGGAATCTTAGGTCCTTATATTTGCTGAGTATGAATTGTCCTTGGCATGATTGAATTTCCAAATTTCTAGTTTCATCTTTATTTGCTTAAATGTAGAATTTCTTACTTTTGGATTTACTCCTCTTGCCTATCTGACTCGTAATTGAGTTATCTGGAGATTTTACTCATTTTACTGTCGTGCTAGGTCCTCTTAACTGCTTATCTCAAATTGTAATTATCTTCATCCCATCCTATAATTGTTTTTGTCTTAATTGAAGTTATGATTATTTTATGATGCTTGTACTTAAGGGAAAATTGTTGATTATCCTCGTAACTGCTCAACCTTAAAATAAGTTTAGATATTCTATACCTTAGTGACTTGCCCTTATATGCAGTTATGGGATTCGTGTGAGTTTTCTTGTTGTTGAACCGTGCATTTGGGAACGACTCTTATACATCATTTTTCTTCCTTGTTGAGCTGTCTGTATTATGCCTACTATTCTTTGTTGTCCTTACTATGCCTAGTATTCTTTGTTGTGCTTATTCCTCGTGAACAATCCTTGCTTTTCTTGTGATCAAAGGTTCTTGAATTGATGTATTCTACTGTATCTTGTATTATTGTCAATTCTTGTTGTTGTACTTGTTGTGGTGATGCACAAGGTTTCTGCCGTGCGGTTGTGGTTATTGTGATGCACAAAGTTTCTGCCGTGCAGTTGCTGATATGGGGTATGCACGAGGTTTCTGCAATGCCGTGTTTTCTATTGATATTGCACATGCGTCGTGATAAGGCGGGATATGTATATGTGGGTTGCGCATGTGGTGAGACAAGATGGGAACATGTTTATGCACGTGTGGAGAAACAAGGCGGACATATATTTTACTATTGCACACGTGGCGAGACAAGGTGGGCTATGTCAGGGATTGTTTGTGATACTTGCGTTGGCCTGGGGGCATTTCTTGTTGTTGATTTTATGTACTGGAACACTTACTATGTGAGTTTATTTGTGTGGAAATTTGTGAGATGACAATGTACGTGTTGCCCTTTTCTTCCCTTATGCTTATTGGTTGTTGAATCATGTTAGGACACCTGCACAAGCATATACGTAGTTAAGTACTATTAATGGATTTAGGGCTCTTTATTGTTATCAAGTATAGACACTCTTGTTGTACTTACCGAATGGGTGGAAAAGACCCAATTGGCGTGTGAGTCGTCCGTGCAGTTAGTACTCGAATGAGGGCACAAGATTCCAAATGTTAGGGTTCGAATATTGGGCCCGTAAATAGTGGTTTGTCCGAGGTTCGGAACCTCATGGAAATGACTACGAATTTGATATAGAAGGGGTCGAAGTTGTTGAGACATTTCATGTCCATGATATAAATTTACATTCTATATTTGTTTGTGTTTTATTCAATCCTTTGTGTCATTTCATGGTTTCCAGATTTATTGTTTTTCTTCTTTATCAAATTTACTGTATTGTTAGATATATTGGGTGGCCTTTATGTGTACATCATTTTATTCCCCTTATTCCTATATTGATACTTGTCCAGTTTATTAGGCCAGTGGGAGTCTTGACTAGTCCTCGTCACTGCTTCATCGAGGTTAGTCTTGATACTTATTGGGCACCGCTGTGGTGTGCTCATACTATTCTTCTGCACATTTTTGTGCAGATCCAAGTATTGATCGTTAGTAGCTGTGCGGACTCTTGCCGAGGAGACTCCAGGTAAACATGTCATTGCCCTCGCAGGCTTCGGAGTCACCTTCCGATTTTGCTACACTATTTTTGCTTACTTCCAAACAGTTGTAATTTGAAGTTGTAGTAAACTCTATAAAGCTTTTGACTTGTAATATCGGATTTTGGGAATATGCAATGTATAAAGAATTACTTATTTTAGAAAATATTTGATTTTATTATTATTGTTGTTATTTCATGAATATTAGGCTTACCTAGTCCTTAATACTAGGTGCCATCACGATACCCAACGGAGGGAAATTTGGGTCGTGACATTCAAACCTTCGATTCCTTTGCCTCATTCAACACCCTGAACTCGGCTTGTGAATTTCTTGAGCTCCTCTGCCATGTTCTTAATGACCAGGTCTTTCTCGGTGCATTCTGGTTTATATGAGATTGGTTGAGTAGAGTGGGGTAAGATTTCCACATATATGGGTTGTTTTGGTGAAGGCCAGGAGTTTGGGTATAGTGGTGATCATTGGTTGAACTTTGGGGATCGGGGATAGGTTGTGGGGTATTCTGAGGAGTGTGGTAAGTGGTTTGTGGATATTGAGTCGGGAGATGCTGATGTTGAGGAGGTGTAGGTATGGGTAAAAGATTTTTAGGAGGGGTTGTATATTGATGGAGTACGGGAGGATTCTGCGGGCGTTGGTCCGGTGCATTCTGGGGAGGTGCCAGTTGTTGGGTATTTGGATGGTTGATATCTGGGATGTTTAGTGTGAGGGAGAGGTTTTCCAAGTTACGGACCTGCTCAAGCTCACCTTGTAGTTCAAGTATTTTCTTTTAATGCCGCAAAACCAATTCATTTGGTGCCGGAGTACTCCGACCATCAGAAGTTTCCACATTCTCAGTATGTGCGGTGTTGTCGCCACTTATATTATCCATCTTAGCTTTCCCTTTGCCTTTTGATGTACTTGGAGGAGGAGGAGGTGGAGGGCCTCTGAATTTGGTGTGATATGCTGATGATACCAGTATGTGAACCAACCTTGGAGAAAGGGAATAATCAAAAAAGGAAATAAAAGAAAAAGGTAACCAAGTCAGTAAGGGTTCCAAAAAGAGGATTTGCGATATTTAAACACATAGTGCGGGAATGTAAATTTGCGTCCTAATTTAGGAGCCTCGTTGTGCTCGAGGTAGGCCTAGTGACAAGTTGATTTGGAGAACTTCAGTGCCAATAATTGCCTTATTTAATTAATGTAAAATAGATGAATTTAAAACGAAACTAAATAAGATAAGTCACTAATGGCACTTGGCCTTATTACATTTGAAAAGCAAAAACGAATAAACCTAATCTACTTGGTCCCAAAAGGACCTTCTCCAAGCCTGGTTCTCTTGGCTCCATCGATCAGGTTCCCCAGGTCGCGCATGTTCAGCAGCAGGTATGCCTTGCTAGATGTCCTCATTCGATACCTTCGGCATTCTGGCAGTCTATGACTCTTTTCCTCATCTTCCCTTCCAGTTCCATCAGACCCTGCTCCAGATATTCTAGCATTTCATTTCATCTGGTAGCCATTTCCTTCCATCCATTGACTAATTCCATATCAGTCTTGTGTTGTTCCAGATGCTCAGCCTCGGACTCGCAAAACCTTGTGCGCAGTCTGTTATACTTCACCTATGCTTCGGCAGCTTCATCTATGACTCTATTTCCTCTACCGACCCCTGGCTCGACTATTCCTGCTATGCAGTCTTCCCACCATGATAGGTAAAAGTACACGTTCCCTGCGTTGTTGATACTTAATTTTTCCTAAAATTATTTTAAATTTCATATATATCTTCAAAATCATGCATTAATAGCAATTGGTATTTTTCCATTATTTTCCTACATTTTATTTAGTTTGTCCAGTATTTATTTCCAATAAATAATTATAAAATTGCATCACAAATGATTCCAAAGCATTTCTTGATTTAATTTATTATTTTTTGGTCATATTGAGACCAAATTATTTCATAATTAGCCAAACTTGCACATTTTGGCAAAATTATTGCAATTATAGCACAATCATATGATTTTATACTATTTTTTACCCAAAATTAGTCATTGGTATTTTAAAATACTAAATAAGCATTTTTTAAATTATTATCTACGCGAGAAAATCATTTTTTACAATTGTTAGTTGTTTTATAAATTATTTTATCAATTTGATTGGGTATTTAACAAATGGCCTTATTTTATTTCAATTATAGCCTAATTAAGTTAGCCCAAAACTCTTATAAACCAGCCCAATATAAACCAGGCCCAAACCCCTACCTAACCCGACCAAAATCTTATAGAATCATGTTCGTTGATCATTTTCGATCAACGACCCAGATCACTCCTTCCCTTAATTAACCTAAAGACTACCCTCCCAAACCCTTCATTTCCCTCTCCTCACTCAGCCGTCAACCCTTCCCCTTCTCTCTCAATTCCTCTCTGACCTAACCCTAACTCTCTCTCGCCATCACTTATCTGTCTTCGATCATGGTGGTCTCTCACCACCTCCAGGCCTCAAATGGCCTCTCCTATGCTGGTGCCTCCGTCTCTAAGATCCTCGAGGGACTAGGGTCCGTCCGCTTACACCTTTGGCCTGTCCTTGCCTGCTTCAAGCCGACATGGATCGATTTTGAGTAAGATCTGCCTATTTCGCTTTAAACCTATGGGTTTCTAAGCCTATGTCTTCATCTGTATGTTATTTCTTTTTTGAAACCGTAATTTCGTCTCTTAAACTTCTCAGATATGTACAGATCTGAGATAAGTTGAACTTACTTTCACTGGTTTTATTATGAAATCTCCTGATTTTTGAAGTGGCTTGTCATCTTCCTAAACTAGGGTTTCTGAAAATCCTTTTCTTCAAAATGCTTCCTAGTTTTTAAGTGTTTAATCCTCTGATTCTTATGTGCTTCGACTGATTTTGTTAAGTTTTCCTTAACCCTAACTAGTTATGCTAAAACCCCCAACTTTCTGACACTTTGATTCTGAGTTTATCTTTATTGTTCGTTCTCTCAAACTTGTTTACATGTTTGATTCTCATGAATCTGCTTCGATTAATTCGAGTATTTTTTTGATTTTCCCCCTGTTTAACTTACTAGGGTTTCTGATTCTGCCTATTATGTGCTTACCTCGCTAACTCTCAGAGGTTTATGTTTATCACTACTGTATTCCAGTTTGAATCCCTGATTTTATATGATCTTTACTTTACCATGTCTATCAGGGTTCTAAATTCTTGCCTTCTGCCTTTTTTATCATGTGTTTATTCTGCACAATTTGTGTGGATTCCCTCTAATCAGTACTATTTCCTATTTGAACCCTTGATTCCCTGTGATTGATACCTTTCACTAATCCATTATGATGATTTCCCTGCTGATTTTCCGAACTTAGCTTATTTATTGCCTTATTTTATGGTCGACTATGCTGTCAAATTGATTCTCATGTTATTTTTTTAATTAGACCTTTCTGAACCTAGCCTTAATTACATGTTCTATACTAGTACTGTGCTAAAATTATTTCCTTATTGTGTTATATTCCAGTCATATGGTATCTTTCCTTATTTATCGCATATCTATTACCGTTCAAAGTTAACTCCTTAATTGAAGGGAGTAATTACATTGATTTTATGTTGATTGACTCTGATTCCCCAATCACTGCATGACTTGATTTTACCTTATTCTCTACCTAGTTTCAAACTATATATACATTGGTCTTACACAGAAATCAACACACACGAACACGTTAGTTCAAAAACTCTTTCTCATACTGAAAGATTTTCTGCTCTATTTCTTTCTTTGTTACTTACTACTGCTCTGAATTAGTCGGCTGCTAGCCAAGGCTAATTATTTTGCTCTCTTATTCTTCACTTTGTGTTTACCATCTCTTTACTGGTATGTTCTGATTTCAATTCAAGTCCCAAAACCAACATGTTTCTTTTACTGCTTCAGTTTATCATGTTTCTGATCTGTTTCTATCTATGGTTTTGTTGTTCAACATGTAATTGACATGTCTACATAATTGTTCATCTAGCATATTATGTTATGTCCCACTCCCCCTTAGGATCAGTATGCTTATGAATATGTACCCCCTTGTAGTATGTCCCAAGGCGACTCTACTCTATCTTGTGTTTACCTGGTTTCTAGTATGAACCTTTCTTGGCAAAACAATTTTGTATCCTAAGTTGTTTGATTCTGTGTTGATTCTGAAATTCATGTTATGTTGATACCATTAGCTACCCCCTAATCCCCATAAACCCCCCTACAAGAACTTCTATGCTCCTGTATACTATGTGCTATATGTGTCCCCAATTTCCATCACCCCTGTATGAAGGACTGTGATTTGAATGTGCTGAATTTGTTTGTACTGTGATTAGTCTACTATTTGTTAATCGTCCTACTCTTGTCAAAAACTATTTTTACTAAACAACTCGCCTATTTTATAAAATTGTTTCAACTAAGTCTTTTTCGAACACTGTTTTTCCTATTAAAGCCTTTTCAAAACCATGTGAAGCACTCTCTTTCTACTCTTAGGTCCTTAGGTTCTACCCCTCCAGTGTATGGCTGCATTGGGATTCATGTGAGATCCCTCTGAACTCTGGTGCACTGGGGTTGGCCCTTCCACACTGCACTTACTCAATTATGGTTATGAAATCCGGGTGTGAGCACTGCCCGGGATCCCTTGAGGTCCTTAGGGAACTCTGACACACCCGGATATGAGAAAGGCTATGAAACATTTGAGCATTTGAGGTTCTGGGAATCTGGGCCTGTTTTTCAGGCTCCCTATAGTTTAACTTCTTCTTTTCCTTTATCTATTTATATAATTTACTCAGTTGGTCTGTAATAATTATTTGTAAACAGATATTGGGGATGGCAAGTGAAAAGGGGAGGGTAGCTATATATGTTATCAATATTAATGGGTAGAAACCATGCCTTAGGTTTACATTTCCTATATGTGCATTACAATCCATGTTTAGGACCAATATATTCTAAGCATGTCATGCATTAGAAATCATGTTTTAGATTTACTACTTCAGCATCTCATTTGACCCTATTTATCACTTAAAAATCCTGCTTCTAGGCTAAATAATAGCATCAACATAAAAAATGTTGCTCCTGCACATCCTGAAATTATGTTGTAACTTCCGGTGCATTTACAAATCATGCTTTAGGAATTCTGCAACCATTCCGCATCTCTATATGCATAGTAGAACCATGCTTTAGGATCCCACCCAGTCACACTCAGTTAAACTACTGATGCATGAAAAAGGACATAAGACAATCTCATATTTGATCATCCTGTTTTAAATAAACTGGTGATAATCCCTTTATTTTGCAACACCTAGAACAACATGCTTTTAGGTAAATCAAATTCTGAACTGTTTTTATCAATTCTAGTAATTATTATGCACAATCCCACGCCTAGGCAAGCCTTAGGTAATCAATCTCTTTAAAAACTGGAAGATTGTTGCTTTGTGTTTACTGCCTAATGGTTAACAGGTTTTAAAATCAGTAGGCAAATTGATTGTAACGACCCGACCGATCGTTTTGCGTTATCGGACCCCGTTCCCCTAAATGAAACTTCTCATAACAACTTTTTATGATTTATGACTTGTGGGGACTAGTGGTCCGAGATTCGGAGGTGTTTAGAGTGCTATAGGAACAATTAGTTCCTTAAGGTTGGCCTTTAAGGAAAGTTTGACTTCGATCAACATTTTGGGTAAACGACCACAGAATCGAGTTTCATCGGTTCCGGTAGCTTCGTATAATGATTTCGAACTTGGACGTATGTTCGGAATGGGTTTCTGATGACCCGGGAGCATTTCGGCGCCGAATATTGAAATAAGAAGTTCCTTAAGTTCCTATTGTGGTTTGGGACGTGTTTTTGTGTTATCGAGGTCCGAACGGAATTCTGAGACCGGGAATAGTTCCGTTATGTCATTTATGACTTGCCTGCAAAATTTGGTGTCATTCCGAGTGGTATAGGTTGGTTCGGCGCGTTGTTAGCGAAGTCTAGAAAAATTAAAGTTCCTAAGTTTGGCTCTTGGGGTTTTGAGGTATGATTTTGAGTTTTAGCGTTGTTTTGGGTGTTCTGAAGGGTCGATCAAATCCGTATTATGATTTGGGACTTGTTGGTATATTTGGACGGGGGCTCGGGTGGGCCCAGGTGCCTCCTGGACACAACACGAGGCCAAAAACCAACTGAAATAGTTGTTGGTGCCCCTGTTCTGGTGTGACCACAGGTGCGGTTGACGAGTCGCAGGTGCGGACCACTCCTGCGTCCCAGCCTCGCGGATGCGACCCCCAGTGGTCTGGCCAATTCTCGCAGGTGCGGACAAAGTTCCACAGGTGCGGTCTCCACTCCGCAGGTGCGGGCCTGGGCTCCCCATTCCATTTCCACAGGTGCAAACCTTTTCTCGCAGGTGCGAGACCGCAGGTGCGGTCCTCGAGCCACAGGTGCGAAAACACTGTTCAGCCAGTGTGTTTTTATACACGGGTTTTAATTCATTTTTCTCATCTTCTTCTTCATCCTTGGGGAGATTTCCACCATTTTAGAGGGGCAAACGACTTGGTTATTGAAGGTAAGTAAATTCTACTCTAATATTAGCTTCATGCATGAATTCCTAGTTAAGTTTAATCACATAATTAGTAAAAAATCAAGAATTGGGTAGTAACTTAGGGCTTTCGATAATTTGAGAAGTTACCCGTGAATTTTCTATGAAATCAAGTAAAAATTGTATATTAATGATCCTTAGGCTATGGGTGAATGTTTCCTTTGAGAATTATTGGAATCCGAGCATGCGGGCCCGGGGTCGGATTTTAGATTTTCTTCAAGAATGGTGAATTTGGCTAAGTAATAGGAGAGTTCCATGCTTTGAATATGAATTATGTATTTGTATAACATTTGGCTAGTTTCGAGTCCTCGGGTGTAGAGTTCGGATTTTCAGGCGCGTTCTCGGTCCGGGGAGTAAGTTCGAGGCAAGGTGAGTCTCCTTTCTAACCTTGTAAGGGGAAAATTTTCCCCCTAGGTGATTTAAATGCTATATGTGATAATTTGTGGGGGCTACGTACGTACAAAGTGACGAGAGTCCGTACGTAGCGACTATTACTATTATGTCCGGGTAGGTAGGCCCACATCATGCTTTGTGTTTTACTTGAGATGAACTATGCTTAATGAATTAATGTTACATGTTGCTTATTTCCCCGAAGTTAATGAATTTGAGAAAGACTTGTAAGAAATTGTTCACTGAAAAGTATTCTCTTTTAAAATGAATAATGTGTGTGCATGTGACTGCTTCGCAATTTACATTCCGAGAGCGGAGTGTGATTTCCCCCACTCTTATGGGAACGGGCCGTGCGCCACAGTGAATTTGAGAGATGCACTTTTGGTACGGGCCGTTCGATCCTCGACTGTGCATAGAGAGGTTGAGAGATGCATTTTTGGTACGGGTCGTTCGATCCTCAGCAATGCATAGATGTGACTACTTTGTGGAGAGGTGCGCTTTTGGTACCGGTCGTTCGATCCTCGATAGTGCACGAGCATGACTATCTTATGACTCCGGCCGGTTGTCCTTACCCTGCATGCGTATGATTTATTTGCTACAAAATTCATGGATATTGATCTGACAGATATTTGGGGGAAAAAAAAGGTGAAGTGGTAATTGTTTTATTCATTCCCATTATTCTTCCTGGATTTTAGTACCTTACATATATACTTGTTGCTTCACTGTCTTTACATGCCTACCGTTTCTATTATATTCTGTTAAATTATATTGTTGGACCTTAGTGAGTGTAGTGTCGACCTCTCGTCACTACCTCTTCGAGGTTAGGCAGGATACTCACTGGGTACAGATATATTTATGTACTCATGTTGCACTTCTGTACTTAATATTACATGTTCTGAGGCTGGTGCTTCTGGTTATCCAACCGGAGCTTGACGTATATTCTGGACCTGACTCCACGGTGAGCTGCCTCCCTTGGAAATTCTCAGCAGTGCTATGGAGTTATATTTTGTTTATTTCTGTCTATTTCTTTCAGACAGCAGTACAGTTTGTATCATCTTTTGTATATTCTACTAGTTCACTTGTTGACTTGTGACCCTAGTTCCTGGCACGCACATAGTAGACTCTATATTTTGGGACTGTATATATTGGTTCATGATCATTGTGGTTGTATTCACTTAAGTTGGTTAATGTTTCCACTTTTATTTAAATGATCTAAGCTTAAAATTTTGGGAATATGTGGGGTTGGTATGTCAAATAAGGATAACCTTACTTGTAAACAACTGTTGGCTTGCCTGACTCCGGTTTTTGGCGCCATCACGACCTGTGTTGGATTTTGGGTCGTGACAACATGGTATCAGAGCACTAGGTTCACGTAAGTCTCACGAGTCACGGGCCAACCTAGTAGAGTCTTGAGGATCGGTACGGAGACATCTGTACTTATATTCAGGAGGATATAGGGTGTTAGGAAACCTCTCTTTGTTCTTATTCTATTATGCAGTCGATGATTTACTAAATTCATTATTCTATTCTCTCACAGATGGTGAGAACGCGTGCATCTGATGTTCCAGACACGGGAAAGGCCGCTACCCCTGCTGGCAAAGGCCGGGGGACGGCACCGGCCCGTGGTAGGGGACGAGGACATCCCAGAGCTATTCCGGTCCCGCCACCAGAGGACCCTATTATAGAGGAGCAGGATGAGGTGCCTCCAGAAGATCCTGCACCAGTAGACTTTATGACAGCGCCAGGCTTCCAGGCAGGCATGGGCCGTATGATGAGATTTATGGACACTATGTCCCAGGCTGGTTTATTTCCAGCAGATCATGTCACCTCTCGGGCGGGAGGGGGATTCCAGACCCCTACTTCCCAGGCTGCAGGACAGACAGCAACATTACATCATACCCCGGGTACACTGCCCATGGGTGGGGTCCAGCCTGTTGCAGCAGCACCTGACCCTGGACCAACTACGGACGGCGATCCGTAGAAGTTATTGGATAGATGGACCCGATTGCACCCTCCAGTCTTTGGGGGTGAGCGAAGTGAGGACGCCCAGAATTTTGTGGATAGGTGCAGGGACAGACTGCACAACATGAGGATATTAGAGTCCCATGGAGTGGATTTCACTACCTTCCAGTTGGAGGGCAGAGCCCGTAGGTGGTGGCAGTCCTACATTCTCAGCAAGCCAGCAGATTCTCCTCCTGTCACTTGGGAGCAGTTCACGCAGATGCTTCTGGATAGATATATCCCACCCTTTGAGAGGGAAGATCTGCGGTACCAGTTTGAGCTGCTAGAGCAGGGACAGATGTCAGTGACAGACTATGAGGCCATATTTTCAGAGTTGTCTCGCCATGCACTTACGATATTGCCTACTGATGCTGAGAGAGTGCGGAGATTTGTGGCGGGGTTACATCCAAGTATTAGGGCCACCATGGCCCGAGAGGTGGAGATGGGTACTCCAGCCAGATTCTATGCCATTCCTGCCAGATTAGATGCAGTGGCCTCAAACACCGTGATCACAGGTATTATTTCAATATGCGGTAGAGAGGCATCGGTGTTATTTGATCCATGATCCACTTATTCCTATGTTTCGGTCTTATTTGCTCATTTTCTAGATGTCCCTCGTGAGTCCTTGGGTTCACCTATTTATGTGTCCACTCATGTGGGCGATTCTGTGGTTGTAGACTGGATTTGCCGATCCTGTGTGATTTCATTTTGTGGGTTCGAGACTCGAACGGATCTCTTATTGCTCGACATGGTTGATTTCGAGATTATTTCATGGTTTTTCTATCTCCTTATCATGCCGTGCAAGATTTCCATGCCAAGACAGTTACCTTATCCATGCCCGAGTCTCCTAGGCTGGAGTGGAGGGGTTCCTTAGTTAGTACAGCCAGCCAGGTTATTTCATTCTTGAGGGCTCGACATATGGTCGAGAAGGGTTGTCTAGCCTATTTTTCTTATGTGTGGGACACCACCGTCGGGTCTCCGACGATTGATTCAGTTCCTTTTGTTCGAGATTTTGTTGATGTATTTCCTTCAGATCTTCCGGGCATGCCTCCGGACCGTGATATTGATTTCTGCATTATTTAGCTCCAGACACCCAGCCTATATCTATTCCTCCGTACCGTATGGCTCCGAAAGAGTTGAAGGAGAAGCTTAAGGAGTTGTTAGCTAAGGGGTTCATCAGACCGAGTGTATCACCGTGGGGTGCTCCAGTTCTATTTGTGAAGAAGAAGGATGGGTCTATGCGAATGTATATTGATTACCGCTAGTTGAACACGGTTACCATTAAGAGCAAGTATCCCTTGCCGCGCATCGATGATTTGTTTGACCAGTTGCAGGGTGCTCGTGTGTTTTCTAAGATTTATTTGCGATCGGGGTATCATCAGTTGAGGATTCGGGCTTCAGATGTTCCGAAGATTGCTTTTCGTAAGAGATATGGCCATTATGAGTTCCTGGTGATGTCCTTTGGCTTGACTAATGCCCCAGCAGCATTCATGGACTTGATGAATAGGGTGTTCATGCCGTATATTAATTCCTTTGTCATTGTCTTCATTGATGATATTTTGATTTACTCACGTAGCCTGGGGGATCACGAGCAGCATTTGAGAGTTGTGCTCCAGAATTTGTGAGAACAGAATCTATATGCTAAGTTCTCCAAGTGTGAGTTTTGGTTGGATTTCGTGGCATTTATGGGGCATGTGGTATCCGGAGAGGGTATCAAGGTTGATCCTCAGAAGATCGAGGCAGTTCAGAGTTGGTCGCGTCCTACTTCAGCTACAGAGATCAGGAGCTTTTGGGGCCTAGCAGGCTATTATCGCCGATTTGTTGAGGGGTTCTTTTCTATTGCAGCTCCATTGACTAGATTGACTCAGAATAATGCCTCATTTATATGGTCTGACGAGTGTGAGACAAGCTTTCAGAAGCTCAAGACAGCATTGACCTCAGCACCAGTTCTAGTATTGTCTTCCCGTTCTGGGATGTATACAGTATATTGCGACGCTTCACACATTGGCTTGGGGTGTTTATTGATGCAGGAGGGGAAAGTTATTTCTTATGCATCGCGCCCGCTGAAGGTTTATGAGAAGAACTACCCTCTGCACAATTTGGAGTTGGCGGCGATTGTTCATGCTCTTAAGATTTGGAGGCACTACTTGTATGGAGTGTCCTGTGAGGTTTATACAGACCACCGTAGCTTGCAACACTTGTTCAAGCAGAAGGATCTTAGCACATGTGGTTGCTCAGTCTTCATTATTGGGAGAGATTAAGGCCCGACAGTTTTATGATCCGTACTTAGCAGAGCTTCGGGAGACAGTGGTTCAGGGTAGGGCCAAGGAGGCTACTATTGGCGAGGATGGTGTTCTGAGACTTCAGGGCCGCTTATGTGTTCCTAATGTTGATGTCCTGAGGGAGAGGATTCTAGAGGAGGCAAGCATTTCTCGGTATTTTATTCATCTCGGTGCTACGAAGATGTATCGTGACTTGAAGCAGCATTTCTGGTTGAGGCGGATGAAGAAGGACATTGTGGAGTATGTGACTAGGTGTCTTAATTTCCAGCAGGTGAAGTATGAGCACCAGAGGCCAGGAGGCCTACTTCAGCAGATGCCCATTCCTGAGTGTAAATGGGAGCGCATCACTATGGACTTCGTGGTTGGGTTTCCTCGGACCTTGCGGAAGGTTGACGCGGTTTGGGTCATTGTGGATAGGTTGACCAAATCAGCGTATTTCATTCCTGTGGCTACTACTTATACTTTTGAGAGGTTGGCCCAGATCTACATTCGGGAGATACTCCGGTTGCATGGTGTGCCGGTGTCCATCATATCATATCGAGGTCCTCAGTTCACCTCACACTTCTGGAGAGCATTGCATAGTGAGATGGGTACCCAGATAGATCTCAGCACGGCATTTCACCCTCAGAATGATGGTCAGTCGGAGCGTACAGTTCAGATATTGGAGGACATGCTCAGGGCATGCGTGATTGACTTCGGAGGTCAGTGGGACCAGTCTTTCCCTTGGCCGAGTTTGCTTACAATAATAGTTATCAGTCCAGCATTGATATGGCACCATTTGAGGCATTGTATGGTCGGCGATGTCGTTATCCTATCAGGTTGTTTGACCTGGCAAGGCTAAGTTATATGGCACCGACCTGGTGAGGGATGCTTTGGAGAAAGTGAAGCTGATTCAGGAGAGGCTCTGTACAACACAGTCCAGACAGAAGAGTTACGCGGATTAGAGGGCGCGTGATGTATTATTTATGGAGGGAGATAGGGTCCTGTTGAAAGTCTCGCCTATGAAGGGTATTATGGGGTTTGGGGAGAAGGGCAAGCTGAGCCCGAGGTTTATAGGTCCATTTGAGGTGTTGAGGCGAGTTGGGGAGGTTGCTTATGAGATGGCCTTGCCTCCTAGTTTATCAGGAGTTCATCCAGTTTTTCATGTATCCATGCTCCGGAGGTACCACGCCGACTTCTCTCACGTGGTTGATTTCATCACTATTCAGTTGGATGAGAGGTTGGGCTATGAGGAGGATCCAGTTGCTATTATTGATAGACAGGACTGCCAGTTGAGGTCCAAGAGATTTTCTGCCGTAAAGGTCCAGTGGAAGGGCCATCCAGTTGAGGAGGCGACCTGGGAGTCTAAGAAGGACATGCGGAGCAGATATCCACACATATTCAGCACTTCAGGTATGATTCTAGAATCGTTCGAGGATGAATGTTTGTTTAAGAGGTGGAGAATGTAACGAACCGACCGGTCGTTTTGCGTTATCGGACCCCGTTCCCCTAAATGAAACTTTCCATAATGATTTTTTATGATTTATGACTTGCGGGGACTGGTGGTCCAGGATTCGGAGGTGTTTAGAGTGCTATAGGAACAATTGGTTCCTTAAGGTTGGCCTTTAAGGCCAAGTTTGACTTCGGTCAACATTTTGGGTAAACAACCTCGGAATTGAGTTTCGTCGGTTCGGGTAGCTTCGTATAATGATTTCGGACCTGGGCGTATGTTCAGAATGGGTTTCTGACGACCCGGGAGCATTTCGATGCCCGATATTTAAATAAGAAGTTCATTAAGTTCCTATTGTGGTTTGGGACGTGTTTTTCTGTTATCGAGGTCCGAACGGGATTCTAAGACCGGGAATAGTTCCATTATGTCATTTATTACCTGCCTGCAAAATTTGGTGTCATTCTGAGTGGTATAGGTCTGTTCGGCGCGTTGTTAGCGAAGTCTAGAAAACTTAAAGTTCCCAAGTTTGGTTCTTGGGGTTTTGAGGTGTGATTTGATTTTTAGCGTTGTTTGGGTGTTCCGAAGGCTCGAGCGAGCTCGTATTATGATTTGGGACTTGTTGGTATATTTGGACGGGGGCTCGGGTGGGCCCAGGTGCCTCCCAAATATCACACAAGGCCAAAAACCAGCTGAAATAGCTGATGGTGCACCTGTTCTGGTGCGACCGCAGGTGCGGTTGACAAGTCGCAGGTGCGGACCACTCCTGCGGTCCCAGCCTCGTAGGTGCGACCCCTAGTGGTCTGGCCAATTCTCGCAAGTGCGGACAAAGTTCCGCAGGAGCGGAGCTGCAGGTGCGGTGTCCACTCCGCAGGTGCGGGCCCAGGCTCCCCAGTCCATTTCCGCAGGTGCAAACCTTTGCTCGCAGATGCGGTCCTCGAGCCGCAGGTGCGAAAACACTGTTCAGACAGTGTGTTTTTATACACGAGTTTTAATTCATTTTTCTCATCTTCTTCTTCTTTCTTGGGGTGATTTCCACCATTTTAAAGGGGCAAACGACTTGGTTATTGAAGGTAAGTAAATTCTACTCTAATATTAGCTTCATGCATGAATTCCTAGTTAAGTTTAATCACATAATTAGTGAAAAATCAAGAATTAGGTAGTAATCTAGGGCTTTCGATAATTTGAGAATTTACTCATGAATTTGCTATGAAATCAAGTAAAAATCGTATCTTAATGATCCTTAGGCTATGGGTGAGTGTTTCCTTCGAGAATTATTAGAATCCGAGCATGCGGGCCCGGGGTCGGATTTTAGATTTTCTTCAAGAATGGTGAATTTGGTAAGTAATAGGACAGTTCCATGCTTTGAATATGAATTAATGTATTTGTATAACATTTGGCTAGTTTCGAGTCCTCGGGTGTAGGGTTTGGAGTTTCTGGCACGTTCTCGGTCCGGGGAGTAAATTCGACGCAAGGTGAGTCTCCTTTCTAACCTTGTAAGGGGGAAATTGTCCCCCTAGGTGATTTAAATGCTATATGTGATAATTTGTGGGGGCTACGTACCTACAAAGTGACGAGAGTCCGTACGTAGCGACTATTACTATTATGTCCGGGTAGGTAGGCCCATATCATGCTTTGTGTTTTACTTGATATGAACTATATGCTTAATGAATTAATGTTACATGTTGCTTATTTCCCCGAAGTTAAGGATTTTGAGAAAGACTTGTAAGAAATTGTTCACTCAAAAGTATTCTCTTTTAAAAGGAATGATGTGTGTGCATGTGACCGCTTCGCGATTTACATTCCACGAGCGGAGTGTGATTTCCCCCACTCTTATGGGAACGGGCCGTATGCCAAGCCGGATTTGAGAGATACACTTTTGGTACGGGCCCATTATTCTTCCTGGATTTCAGTACCTTACATATATACTTGTTGCTTCACTGTCTTTACATGCCTACCATTTCTATTATATTCTGTTAAATTATACCGGTGGACCTTAGTGAGTGTCATGTCGACCTCTCGTCACTACCTCTTCGAGGTTAAGCGGGATACTCACTGGGTACATATATATTTATGTACTCATGCTGCACTTCTGTACTTAATTGTACAGGTTCTGAGGCTGGTGCTTCTGGTTATCCGACCGGAGCTTGACGTATATTCTGGACCTGACTCTACGGTGAGCTATCTCCCTTGGCGATTCTCAGCAGTGCTATGGAGTTATCTTTTGTTTATTTGTATCTATTTCTTTTAGACAGCAGTACAGTTTGTATCATCTTTTGTATATTCTACTAGTTCGCCTGTTGACTTGTGACACTAGTTCCTGGCACGCACATAGTAGACTCTACATTTTGGGACTGTATATATCGGTTCATGATCATTGTGGCTATATTTACTTAAGTTGTTAATGTTTTCGCTTTTATTTAAATGATCTAAGCTTAAAATTTTGGGAATATGTGGGGTTGGTGTGTCAAATAAGGATAACCTTATTAGTAAGCAAATGTTGGCTTGCCTGACTCCGATGTTGGGCGCCATCACGACCTGTGTTGGATTTTGGGTCGTTACACTGATTAGGTCCTGCTTCTGTGTTTATAAAATTGAAGCTGCATATCTTCTGTGTTTTGATTTTCACTTAGACATCATGTTTTAGGATCCTGCTTAATAATATTGCTCTTGTTTGTGTTTGAGACGCGGTGCTTATGTGCATTATCTGTGGAGGTAAATCTGAGCCTCTTAACTGCTTTTTCCTGCATTTATTTGTAAAGTCCTATTTGTTCTTGCATGTCGCCTAGTATTTTCTCCTTTCAACCTTAGGGGTCTGTCTAGAACTACCTATAGGTAGAGGTTCTAAGCTCCTCCAGGACCATTAATAAGTGGCGGGTAACAGCACGCATAGAGATCGTTAAACAACACTCGCTTTAATAAACCGCTAAGGGGTGGGAAATGGTATATATGTATATGATGATCGATGCACTAATGCAACGTGTAGCCCCTCTTCTGAGGAGTGATTGTCGGGCATTGCATTGATGTGATCCTATAGGATAAACAACCTAGGACCCCCTACCCCTTACATATGTGTATTTAGATCATAACTCTTTCAAAGCTTTATATGTGTGCCTAGACTCTAAATCTTTTTAACTTTAGCACATAGGTGTGCTTAGACTGCGAATCTTTTCAAAATCTTTTACTTGTTTAAACTTTAATTGTTATTTTCTACTTGTCTAAATTCACAAAGCTTGTTTGGCCGAGAACCACAGTTGTGGACTTCGAGGGGTGCCTAACACCTTCCCCTTGAAGTAATTTCAAGCCCTTACCCTCTCGCTGGTTTATTTAATTTGTGTTTGTAAATAACCTTTAGTAGGTTCCCTAACGCACCTTAAAATCGTTAGGTGGCGACTCTTCAATTCCTTATCCCTTTCCCAAGAAGAAACAAGTTGTCCCAACAATGTCGAATACCCTGACCGATCCGAAAGGGGAGGAAAGAAGGGGCGCGACATGTGTGATATCGGTTTGGTTCGATGGTGTCCATTTCTACAATAATCTTTAGGTGCCACATATGCTGAGCTTCACATTTGTATGGGAGGTCGTCATCCTGAAAATCTGCCCTATAATAACTTATTTTAACGATCTGCGATATGACTTTTTCTTGCTTGCTTGTCTCATAACCCTGATGGGAACATAAGGTAGATTCCCTGAACCTGATCAACACCAAGTGCGGAGCAACCCTACATCTGATGATGAACTCGTCAGTAGGGAACCATTCGAACATCCATTGAACCTGATCCTCAATCAAATTGTCAAAAAACTGCACCTATTCTGTAGCAATCTCTGGTTGAGAAAACTTGTCTGGGGTATAAGCCATTCTCTTAGGATGATGGAAAGTTATATGATCATTCCACGGCCTTCGTGGAAACTCTTGACGGTATTGACCTCTCTGGAGATGCTCAAACAACCAAACCTGTAGCATCATATTACAACCCTCGAAGTGTTTGAATCCCTTCTAACAGCAGTCCAAGGCCCGATATATGTATGCTATGATAATAGGGACAATGGTATATGTTTTCCCCTCGATCCCCTGCATTAGGGTTTTTGTTACCATGGACAGTCTGGCATGAATTTTGTCCCCTTGCATCGGAAACACTATCATACCCAGGAAGCAAACGATGAACACAAAAACCTTGCGGTGAATACAACCCAAGGAAGTGATAGAGAATTCATCATGGTAGATACGATAGGAATTTCTATGACCATATCGTTCATAGAGATAAGTCAAAGGGTATGTAGGATTTCTTCAGGCACTCCAAATCGTTGCTCTTTTTCAGACCCGTCATTTTTAGAAATCCCCTAACGGTACGATTTTCTGGCACCAATAAAATCGGGAGTGTAACAAGGCAGTCCAGCGAATCCCTCTATTTCTTCCAAGAGAGGGGTCATTTCTATGTTTCCAAAGCGAAACCCGGATCTTTCACTGTCCCAGAACGTTGTGGCAGCTTCAATCAACATATTATTCGGTTGGATGTCCAATAAATAAGGGAAACTTCCCAAGACCTTTTTCACATGCTTTTTGTCACTTGATGAAAGATCTTCCCAGCAATCTAGCAACAATGGTGGTATGTTACGGACCATGCCGAACCTGGGGACTTCGTGCCTCATTTTCTGCAAAACAAATAAGGTTAGAGCCTTTCCCCTCCAGATTCGACTATTTATACATCAGTGATTAGCATATTGGAACTTATTTCTCCAAATTAATGCACAGATCGTGGTTGCGTTCGTTGGGATTATGGAAAACCCCGGTGGAATTTTAGAAAAGGCTTTTCTTAAAGGGTTATTATGCGGACAACATATTAACCCTGGCTAGGTTTGACCATGATGCATTTATAATTAATCAGAGTAAGGTTTCTATAGAGGTCTAGACTGGTACCCTCAAGTGGACAACTCGAGGGGGAAAGGCACGGAACCATCAACTGCATCGCTGATCGACTAGTTTTACCGCAAATAAGCCTTTCTGATTTAAAGGGGTGATATGTAGGAAGAGCGCAAACACTCATCAAGCGTTGTTAAGGTATTGATTACGCACGAGTGGAATATGATGTTGAACATGATTTATGCAACAGTAAATAGCATGTTGTCACGTATTTGCACGTTAAAAGAAAATGATAAATGCGGTATTTAATAATTAAAAAGGAATTTAAGAAATAAAACAAAGAGACAAGTCAGTTTCCTTAGCAAAGAGAAATCAATAATGCTTGAAAATAGTCAATTAAATTCACATAAGGTGGGAAAGGGAAATGGTGCGTACGTATTGACAGAATAAAGCATGCTTAAGACTAATTCACAAAATCAAGTTCGTTATGGTAAGAGCCTAACCATCCCCAGCGGAGTCGCCATGCTGTCGCGCCCTCTTTTTTTTTCCTCGCGGAAATCGGGGTTTCGACATTTAATGAGACAACTTTCTTCCCTTTTGGGATGGGAGTATGGGATTTGAAGAGTCGCCACCTAACGGATTAAGGTGCGTTAGGGCACCTAAAGAAAATAACTCATGAGACTAGTTTGCATCACTAGAGATCGGGTAAGGGCTCAAAATTACCTTGAGGGGAAGGTGTTAGGCACCCCTCGAGGTCCACAAAGGTGGGTCCTGGCCGAATTTAATTAAGCGAATTAGTCATTAAAGGAATATAAAGCAATTTGGACAACTATTATTTTAAAGCAGGAATTAAAGGGGTCCTAAGTTTCTTAGCCTATAGGATCATTTCCATGCAATACTTGGTAACTTTCCCCATGTCGGGGTGCTACACATAGTATTAGCGCACAGGTCATCATCTCCTTTACTACCCAATTACTACCTTTCAGTTATTACCTAAACGTTCTAATAGCTTCTAACTCGTACCTTATGCGTGCTCTACCCGTCCCTTACCTATGGTCATGGAGGTGTTTAGGACCTCTATTTAAGGTAGTTCTAGACTGACCTAGGTTGCTAAAAAATGAGAAAGCTAAGTGACAAACAAAAATTCAGATAGGACTGTCACATAAGGAGTAAATAGGGGCTCATGTTAACCTCCACAACTAAACAGCAAATGCACGAAACTCCAATAGACAACTTTTATTAATTTAAGACCCTATAGGCAGGATATCTAGATGATCATAAACAGAATATAAGACAGCAGTTTATTAAAGCGAGCAGTGGTATCTATCAGTTTACCTACTGATTTTTTTTAAACTCTAAATCTGGAAAACTTCAAGCAGTACTAAATCACAGTTCTTTTTAACCCCAGAATTCCTATAAGTTTGCCTAAGTGATAACCAGAATGGAATCCTATAGGCATGGTATCTAAAATTGTTAATTAAACCATAGTTTATAAACGAGTTACTGATTTTAACAGACAGGTTTTTTTTTATCTTTTAGACCCTATAGGCATGCTTTTTAATTTGCAGAATTAGTTAACTCCTATAAGCATGATTTCTAGATGTTAGAACTGATTTATTTATTTCCTATAGACATACTTTCTAGTTTACAGAATTAGTTAACTCCTATAGGCATAATTTCTAATTTACAGAATTAGTTAACTCCTATAGGCATGCTAGGTGGGCAGAAACGTTAACAAATTGACAGGCAAGTTCAATAATTTACACAAAGAAGATCCTATATACATGATCTCTAATGCACATTGAGATTGGAAATAGGTGTTGATCCTATGAATATGGATTCTAATGCAGAATTATAAAAGATTTATAGGCAGGATTTCTAATATGCCAAAATAGGACAGTTCAGAGTCATAAACAGCCAGAAGGGAACCCTATGGACAGGATCTCTAAATGCACATAAGGAATCAATACAATGGACCTATAGGCAGGATTTCTATCCCAAGCTAGAACAAAGACATATAGAAACCCCTCCCCAGCTTTTTACTAATAACTCCAGATCTGTTATTACAGAGATTATTACATCCCAATACGAATGAATAACATAATACTAATCATTACACTATAGGGAGCCTTAGCAGGCCCAATGTCAACCTGGAAACCAGGCCTTCAAGCAAGAAAGTCTGAAGTATAGGTGGTCCATCCATGATACACAAAGTGGGCTTTTGGTGTGTCAAAGTTCCCAAGGGCCTTAGGGACCCCGGGCAATGCTCACACTAGAACCCTTTTTAGAGAAACAGTTTGTGAAAGATTGGAAGACCAGCCCCAATGCGTCAGAGTTCGGAGGAGTCTCAAGGACCCTAGGCTGTGCTCACATTGGGGGTGGTAGGAACCTAGATAATTAAGAGTAGAAGTTTGAAAATAGTATATAAGGGGTAGAGGGACAATTTTTAGAAAAAAACAATTTAATTTTCAGAAGTGAATAGGTCCAAACCACATAGTTGCAAACAGAATTGGGCCAAGAAACAGAAAATCACATAATTTTAAACAGATATAGCACTTATTCACACTAAGTACTCATACAAGTACTTAAAGTGATTTACAAAGAGCAGGGACACTTTAAACTAACAGATAGGATTGGCTACACATATTTGCAATATCTAAATATGCTTAGAATAGGGATCATATAGCTGAACCAAACAAGGTTTCATATTGAGGATTACTTAGTTCATTAATTACCACTAGGTGAAATCATGTAGACATGTATTAAATAGGAAACATGATGAAGTTTCGGATAATTAACCAAACAAACACATAAAGCGGGATAGGGTAGTAGCATGCTAGTTTCAGAAGGAAGTAAACAAGTATCATAGATCAAACAGAAGCATATTGAAATTTGAAATATACTAACCACATAGTCATATAGAGCAAAACGAGATAACAAGGATTAGGGCATAGCAGTTGGGAAGGAAATGGTCAGGAATCATGTGTCACACAGAAGCATGTTGTATTTCTGTAATAACTTACTACGTAAACATATAGAATAGAACAAGAGAACAATTTTAACATATACCAGTTAGGGGGAAGTAGACAGGAAGGTGCAGGCAATTGTAATCCAAGAGTCTAGCATTGGCTTTCAGCCGGCTAGACAATGCAGCAAAATAGGAAGAACTCAAGTAGTGTGTGTGTAAGTGTTTGAGTGTAGGTTTGTGATCCTGAGCTTGTGTCTCAGCGTATGTTTGTGCTTCAAATAATGAAAGGTTTATGTAGCATACAGCACGGTAAACCCAATAAGGAAGGAGAACTAAATGCGCATAAATAAGGCATGCAACATCAATGAACCAATTAATTAGGGCTAAACACCAATCAATTAAGAGAACAGAATCCTGAAAATGTTACTTAAGTTGTGGAGAATCACATACGAAATCAATTATCAGACAAGATTGAGGTTTAATAAGGTAAGAAATAAGTCCAGAGACCATTTATAGGTCGGTCAGAATAATCAAAGCCCAGAAATCAAGCCAGTAATACAATTAAGGAAAGTAGTACCAATCATGAATCACATATAAGGAAAGAATAGGTAAAAATCTTCAGAGAGATATCAGTTTTAAAAGAAAATAGAATTTCAAACCTTAATTAGGCAAATAAATCAATTAACCTTTTTTAATTGATAGGGTTGAAGTAAACGGGTAGCCATTATAGCAAGCAGTAGAATAATTAGAAACCTTAGGACATGCAGACATAGATATGAGAACCAATCGAAAAAGTAAAACAAACGGAGTTGAACACTTAAACGTTTGAAATATTTTACAGAAATCTCTTAAAAGAAAATCGAAACCCTAGCTTTTAGGGAAAACGAAAATCAGTTAATAATAGTAGGAAAAATAGCATAATCTTAAAGAAAAAGTAACAAACAAACTCAAAACGCTTCAGATCTAAAGAGATCTGAACAGTGTTAGTCAGAAATAGTAAAACATAAGCAGAGGTGAGAAAAATCTGGTTTGAACCAGAGATTTGAAGCCATAAACATGAAGATATTAGTACTCACAGACATAGGAGTCAACACAGACAGACTCATCTAGAAAACGAGGGATTTGAACCAAGTCTGTTCGAATCTCTTTGAGATTCCATCAAGTAACATGAAAGTCGAACAACCAGTAGTGATAGGAGGCCGGATAAGCCCTAGAATCGAAGAAGAAACCCATGGATCGAAGGAATTTTGGTGACGGCGGGCTAGGGTTAGGAAGAGGGTGAGAGAGAGAGAAGAGAGAAGAGAGGAGGAGAGGGTTTAAGGGCGGCGGGCTGTGAAAAAAATGAGTAGGGTTTCGGGGTGGTTTGGTTAATTAAAAAAGGTAAGGGATCTGGACAGTTGATCTTCTGGGAACAACGGCCGGGATTCAATCTGGGTTGGGGCGGGTTTAAAGAATTGGGTTATGGGTTATGGGTTATGGATATTGGGTTGGTTTAATTAGGATGGAGTAGTAATTGGGCTAAGTCCGAAAATCAAATTAAAAGAGGCTATTTGTTAAATACCCAATTAATTGATAAAATAATTTATAGAAATATCTAATAAATGATAAAAATGCTATTTATGCATGAAAATAATTTAATAAAAGGTCATTTTCTTGTAAGATAAAGTAATTATGCACATATGGGCTATTATTGCAAAATTATTGCAATTATAACCTAAAGATGTAAGTATGGTTATTCATAAAATAATTAAAGCTTAGTACGAATATAAATGACGAAAATTAAATAATAAAATTATTATAAAATTATTTGTGATGCAATTAATAATTATTTGGACAATAAAATAAAGGAATAAATTAATTAGAAATCCTTTTAAAATTACAGAAAATTATGAAAAAATATTAATTGATGCTCATGCATTGTTTTGAAAGTATATATGCATTTTGGAAATAATATAGGAAAAATTGGGTATCAACATTACTTACCTCAAACCGGACGAAAATCTACTCTGCAATACCCTTGCCACTCGACTCGGCCACAAATCGCCTCGAATCTATCCAAAATCAGTATTATATCATTAACATATTCTAAATGAACGAAGCCCACATCAAAATTATCAAATTACATCACAAATCTCGAAATTGGCCAAACCCGACCCTAGTGCCCACGTCTCGGAATCCAACAAAAGTTACAAAACTAGAATCCTCATTCCCTCACGAGTCCATACGTACCAAATTTACCAAAATCCAACCTCGTTTGACCCCTCAATTCCTCAAATTAAACTCTCCAATTTCAAGCCCTAATTTCCCCAATTTTCACCCCTAATTACTACAATTTCCATGCTTAATCAACTGAAATTCATCATAGATTCGAGTATTAAGTTCAAAAACCTCACCTCAATGAGTCTCCCCTTGAATCCTTCTTCAAAACCCTCCAAAAGCTCCAAAAACCGAGTTGAAATTGCAAAAAATGGCCAAAAATTCGCGAAGGGTTCAATTTATACTCTCTGCCCAGGCCTTTCCGCACCTGCGGCCAAATAGCACACCTGCGACCTTCGCATCTGCGGAAAATATCCTCTTCTGAGATTTTTCATTAAATTGCCAGCCTTCGCACCTGCGCTCGCATGGGCGCACCTGCGGTCATCGCAGATGCAGACCAAATCGCACCTGCACTCCATTTCGCACCTGCGGTTCCCAATCCGCAGGTGCGGCCGCACCAGAACAGCAGCACCACCTGCATTTTTCCAACTTCAAATTTCCCGTTAACCATCCGAAATCATCCCAAGCCACTCTGGACCATCAACCAATTACACCAATAGGTCACTTATCAATACACGAACTTAGTCGAACCTTCGGAACACCCAAAATAACACCAAAACACTTAATTAACCCCGAATTCGAGCCTAAGGATTTCTAAACTTCCGAAATTCGCCAACGGTGTCGAAACCATCCAAACCACGTCATGAACTGAAATTTTGCACATACATCACAAATGATGCTACGAACCTATTCCAATTTCTGGAATTCCATTCCGACCCCGATATCAAATTTTCCATTGCCGACCGGAAATCGCCAAATTTCTAATTTCGCCAATTCAAGCCTAATTCTACCACTGACCTCCAAATTATATTCCGAACACCCTCCTAAGTCCAAAATCACCTAACGAAGCTATTCGAGCCATAAAACCCCTAATCCGAGATCGTTTACTAATAAGTCAACTCCACTTTGACTTTCCCAACTAAATATCCATATTAAGAAACTAAGTGTCTCATTCCTCTCCAAAAATCACTCTGAACCCGAGCCAACCAACCCGACGCAACATAATAGAGCTGAACAACATAAAATGAAGCAGAAATAGGGAAAACGAGGCTAAAACTCTCGGAATGATCGACCGGGTCGTTACAGTATCCTAACGCATCGAAAGGTATTCCATTAAAAGTGGCATTTACACTACTATATCACATTGGTGCAAACATATCATATGCACAAAACAAAAATTAATAAACCAATTATTTAGAATAAATTTTTGAAGGAAAGAAAGACCTACCACACTGTCTACGGAGACACCCAATATTTTTGTGTTCACCTTCTGAAATTCTTCATAACGATCAATGAAAGCAGTGATCTCTATAGTAGCAGGAATAGATAATAGAGAAAAAATACATTAAGAAACAATCGTAATCAGTGGCGGAGCCACCTTAGAGGAATGATACCGCTTTGCGAGAAAAATACAATGTGTAGGTAGGTAAAAAAATAAATTATATATATATTATGTATTGACTCCCCTTAATTTTCTGGTATGTTTACTTTTATATATTTTGACACCCCTTAATGAAAATTCTTGCTCCGCCACTAACCATAATCAGTTCAACTTCATTATAAGAAAGTGAAAGTAGCAGCTGAGTGATTTTAGGATACAAGCTAATCTGTCGAGCAAACAAATGTGAAGTCTAGTGGGTAGAAAAAGAGAATCATGTATTTCTTCCCAATGTACTCAGAAAGTTTAATTAAGGAGAAAGCGAATTTTTGTTTCACACGAAAATTTTACAATACAATCACGACCAGATATTGAGAAACCTTTTGTTCCAATAATAATATGCAATCAAACCCAATTCTAAAAAATAATCTTCTCTACAAGACGAATACACATAATTGACCTATAACGATAGCAATATTCAATGAAAATAAAGAACCAATTTCTGCGAATTCATCAGCAATGTCATAAAACCTACATGTAATTATAAGTTTGGAGCATATATAATTATAAGATGCAACCCCGTATTTGAAAAACTGAGAGAGAGGCGATAACATAAAAAAATGCCCAATTTAAAACCACAAAAATAATTAATTCTTACAAAGCACCCTTCAATAATTTCATAGAGATGCTTTAGAATCAGCTCTAATGAATTTATGGAACAAGGATTAAAGAAATTTCCAATGATTTCCAGTAAATCCTATCATGAATAAGGCTCTGACAGGGGTGATTTAGACACTCCTTCAACAACTAAAATGTAAATTTGGCAGCACACTATACTTGGTATAAACACAAACATAATTTTAAGAGATTCTTTCAACAACTTCAATTCAAATTTAGACAGCATGTTATACTTCGTATGAAAAAATAAGATAATTTTAAGTCATTCCTTCAACAACTTATACACAAATTTGGATAAAATAATTGACTAAGAGTTTAGAGCTTACATTGACGAGAAGGAGATTGAAACCCTAGGTTGCAGAGAAAAATCCAAATTGTGATTATTTGAAGAGTTCAATCTGTGAGATACTAGCTCTCTGCTCTTTAAGTACGTAACTGTAAGTTTTCTAGTTCTAAATTATAAAGATATACTCTTCTTTTTTTTGGGAGGGGGGGAGGCGAGGAGGGATGGAAGGGGAGGGAAGAGAGCTAAAGGGGTGCGTGGGCTGATTGTGGGTTGCAAAAAAGAGGGAAAAAATTAGCGCCCAATATTTTATATTTAACGTCCGGATTTTATGATTTTTAAAAGACCAAAAATTATCCTTTCGTTAATATTACACTAAAAATTGATCTTGACGACCGGAAAAAAAATTGGTCGTCATAAATACACTTATAACGATCATATTCAAATCCATTCTTCAGAATTGGGTCGTTAAAAGTCAATATTCTTGTAGTGTAGGTAAGCAAACTAATAACTATCCAATTTCAATAATGTTAATAAGTTAATTAAACAAAATAATTTATTTGGATTTATTACATTTCCCAATGACTGATAGTACAAATCATGTGCTTCTAAGAATAAAGTTTATAAAGCTAATGTGAAAAGAATACATATTCCGTTTGAAAAGTACATAAACAGAGTTTTAAAATTTAAGGCTACCATGAACAAGAGGCAGCTACAGCAGGAACGCATGTATGCCTTCAACTTCAGCAACCATCAAACGCAGCAACATCGACATCCGGGATCTGAACGCAATGTGCAGGAAGTGCAATATGAGTACAACCGACCTCATGTACTCAAAAAGTAACAAACCTAACCTCAGGTTAAAAGCAGTGACGAGCTGGAACATAGATCGGGTCCAACACCAGTAACCAATGGCAGTTCATAAAAGTTTAAGGCAAACAAATAAAGAAATAGCTCAGAATAAAGTGCTCAGCCTTTTCACAGCTTTCCGAAAATAGTTCTGCTTTTCAAGAATATCAGTGAAAACTCAAATCCTTTATCGAAATCATCGAAAAATTATGAGATAGCTTGAAAACTGAAATTTTCCTGAAAAATCCTTTCCACAATAAATAAAATGTTTCATTTCCTTTCCAAATAACAAGTGTGAAATGCCTCTCTATAACCGCATATCAATGTGTATAGAAAGTCATGAATGACGTGATACTGTATAGCATGAGAAAAATGCATCTCTATGCATGTATGTCATGTGCATGTCAAGTGCGATGAGACTCAACAATAAAACCATATGCATCCTCGCAGAGTATCATTTCACTCAGTCCTCCCAGTAACTCAGTACTCACAGCCGCTTAGTACTCACAGTCACTCAATCCTCCCAATCACTCGGCACTCGCACTCACTAGTTACTTGCGCTCACTGGGATTGTGCAGACTCCGGAGGAGCTCCTTCATCCCAAGCGCTATAACAAGCCAATAATGGAACAAATCAGTTAGGCCCTCGGCGTCACTCAGTCATAAATAAATAAAGCATGTTGCGACGTTCAGCTCGATCCCATAAATATCCTCACAATCAGGCCCTTGGCCTCACTCAGTCATCAATCCCTCCAGTCTCTCAGGCTCTCAATGTCATGAAACTAGCCCGACAACAATGATATGATGTATCAATAAATAACAACTGAAACTGACATATGATATGAATGCATGAATATGATTGAGTACGAAATATCAATAAAATCAGTGAGGTGACAGTAAGAAACGACCATTGTGGGCCCCAGCAATGTCAGAATAAAGCCTAAACAGGATATCTAGCATGATGTACAACTCAATTACTTTATCACATGGTGAAAAACACTGATATCAACAAAGTAAGGCCACTATACAGTGCCCTAAAGACAATAGAGTCACAATTCACAGGGTACACGCCCGCCACCTAACATGTGTGTCACCTCAATACCAATCACACAACACGTAATTTGGGGTTTCATAACCTCATAACTAAGTTTAGAAGAGTTACTTATCTTAAATAAGCCAATTCCAACACCGACCAAGCCAAGCGATGCTCCAAGAATGCCATCACGCGTGTAACGACCTCCAAACAGCCCAAAACTAGCCAAAATCAACCCAAATACATCAGATAAAGCCCAAGGAAATGATTACAAATAATAAAGATCGAATTCTACATCAAATCCCAAATTCGATCAAAAATCACACCTGGGCCCGCACCTCGAAACTCAACAAAACTCATAAAAATTGACAACCCATTTAATTACGAGTTCAACCATACTAGTTTCACTAAAGTCCGACTCCAAATAGGTGTTCAAAACTCAAAGATTCATATTATGAAACTTTAGGCCAAACCCCACAATTTCCTCTTTAAAATTCATCAACCAAAAGCAATAATCGAAGATAGATTCATGAAATATAACCCAAACCCAGTAGAAAACACTTACCCCAATTCATATGGTGAAAATTGCTTCAAGAATTGCTTCAATCCGAGCTCCATAGCTCCCAATACGCAAAAATGGTCGAAACTCTCGAAATAGAGTACTTATAACCACTGGGCAACTTAATGTATCGCGATCGCAGAAGTACCATCGCGATCGCGAATAAGAGAAACATCTCTCCTGAATAATGACCTACGTGATACAACTGACTGAATTACGCGCTCGCAGAACTAACCTTGCGAACGCGAAGAGATAACCATCATTGCCTCAACTCAGACCCAAACACTATGCGAACGCGTTCTCCAATTCGCGAACGCAATGCTTAACTGCCACCACATATGCGAACGTGGACCATCACTTGAGAACGTGAAGAAGAAGAATTAGCCTGCTCTACTTTTACCTTACGCGATCTCACCACTAAGTCCGCGATCGCAATGAAGAAATGTGACACCAGAACACAGCAGAACACATCAGTGAAAAATGAAGGAGAAATGATTCGAAATCAATCTGAAACATGCCCGAGACCCTCGGGACCACGTCCAAACATACCAACAAGACCCATAACATAACACAGACTTACTCGAGGCCTCAAAGCACACATAACAACATCAAAACGATGAATCACACCTAAATCCAAAATCAATGAACTTGGAACTTCAAACTTCCACAACTGATACCGAAACCTAACAAATCTCGTCTGATTGACCTAAAATTTTGCACACAAGTCGACATTACGGACCTGCTCCAACTTTCAGAATCAAAATCCTACCTTGATATCAAAAAGTCCACTCCCGATCAAACTTTCCAAAATTCCAACTTTCGCCATTTCAAGCCAAATTCCACTACGGACCTCTAAATCATGATCCAGATGCGATCCTAATTCCAACATCACCCAACGGAGCTAAAACCATCAGAAATCCAATCCGAGATCAAATACTAAAAAGTCAAAACTTGGTCAAACTTTTTAAATTTAAAGCTTCAAGCTGAGAATCATTCTTCCAAATCAATTCCGAATAACCTGAAAACCAAAACTGATGATTCATATAAGTCATAATACATCAAACGGAACTACTCATGCCCGAAAACTACCGAGTGAAGTGCAATTTCTCAAAATGACCGATCGGGTCGTTACAGATTGATATATAGGATCTTCTATATGCTTAACCAGAGGTCACAAATTCAACCTTGGAAATGAAGTGCTTCTTTTTTAATTGATCTTACATTGCGCAAATCCAGATTAGTTGGGATATCAATGCAAGTATTGGAAATGGAGTGGAACAAAAAAATAAATACCAATTGATTATGAAGGAAAGTTTTGTTAGAAAGTCATGAATCAATTTTAGTTTTATAAAGTGAAAGGCACCATTAAAATGTGGTGATGTAAGGTGAATCGTAAACATCTTTTCCATTCATCTAAGATGAACCACATGGGCAGTTAAAAGTAAATGTAGTGTTATACTATAATCTTCACTTTATGTGAATTTATACTTTCTTAATTTTACCAAAAGGAAACTTGCATAATACAATATAACAAACATTTTTGGAAAGTATATAGTTTCACGCATTGTCAGTTTCAATAGTGGATACATATCAGTGGCGAAGTCAAGAATTTTCTATATATCCAATGTAATTATATTTTACTTACATTTTCAATATAATTTTTCGACAAAAGAAAGTCAATTGACAACTTTAGGAAAACGTAGCTTCGCCCCTGATCCGTATGATTTGAATAAGTGGGCTAATTGTATTTGGTTTATTATATATTATTTTTTTGCTTACAGTCTTTTCTTATTTGATTTTAGCTTTTCGATTCATTACTTTAAAAAATTCATATAGTGAGATATTAAGTTTAATAATTCTCCTTTTATCATCATATACTAAACACTATCATAAGGGGGTGTATGCCATCCCAACTGAGCTACTTGTTTATTTTTGTCATCAACCTAGTAAAGAATTCTGCAACATCAGTGGAATTATTCTAGAATGTTATATTATTATTTTAAGTTTATTGGTAAAAACCTAAAGTACCGTATTTTTGTTGTTTTGAGCCGAGGATCTTTCAGAAACAACCTCTACCTTCACAAGGTAGGGGTAAGGACTGCGTACATACTACTCTCTTCAGACCTCACTTATAAAAATTTACTGGGTATGTCGTTGTTGTTGTTGTTATAGGTAAAACCCTAAAGAGGTTGCAAGATTTGATTTTTTTGAAATCCTTTAGCATATAATGAGTCAGATGAGATAAATAAGAATGATAAATCTAGACCAGTTTGCAATGAACAGGCGGACTTTACCGCAGGAAATTCAATTTTAGTAAAGGCTGATAATGTAGAAGTACTCTTAATGAAACTTTTAAACAAGTCTGTAAAAAACCGAGAAATAAAATACCAAGAAAGGTGTCTAGATCGAATATGGGTTCGAATATATCTCTTTGGAAGGGTTGAACACCGTGAAATTCGCCCTTTAAGCTAGAGGAAAATTTTAACTAACTTTGTGATGAATTAACGGATGGTGGGACAATGAATATAATGATCAATTCAATTCTGTTTTTTGGAAAATGATGTTGTCAGTTCTCAAGAAGTTTGCTTAATAGATAAAATGACAGTTTGCCATACAGGCAACCAAATAATAATATAACTATTTTGTTATAAAACAATAAAAGAAGAAGAAGAGTATTGAGAGAAAAGTAGAGAGGGAATTATTATTTCTTTGAGATAAAATTATAATGGAATAGAACCCCTCTATTTATAAGGGAAAGTGACTTAGCCACAAAGTAACAAGCCCTAAAATCTATCTAAAATATAGACATTCACCTTAAATACAATTCTATTTATAACACGTTTTATATTATTAAAAACTTAAAAGTTATGCAAGTGGGTGTTGAAAAGTGATGGTGGATAGTCAGCCCACATCATCCTAAAAATAAGCCCTAACCTTCTCTCTTCTCCCATAGCAACTATCATCCTAGAAACTAGGTTCCATTTCCTTCAGTAGTATCCGAAATTCTCAAATATTTGTTAATTATTTTTCTATTTTTTTTATCTATATATCCAAATATATATAATACAATAATAACTATATCATTTGTATATCACGGTGTATAACATAATAATAATGTGTATATCAAAAAAGTATATTAAAATTTTATTTTTCTTCTTTGTATAACACACTTCATATTGAAAACTAAATTAAAGACGACTCCACATGTGTATCCCCTATTGTATTCCATGTATATCTCTATGTACATCAGTGATATTTCATGTATATCATGTGTATCTGTGTATATCCATGAAAATTTATGTTATATATAAGATATATAAGATATATAATGTGATATACCCGGGCGTCCATAAAAAATTTGTGCTTGTATACACGATATACAAAATGATATATATAGACGCCCTTATAAACCTGTGTGTGATAAACACTAATGTACTTTATACAAAACGTGATATACACATATCGTAGTTGGATTTTTAGTCTGATTTTTTTTACCTGAACCCAGTCTAAATCACTTCTAATCTTGCTCAAATTTTGCATCTAGCCTCGTTTAGGTATTTTCAACCAATTTCAATCACACTCACTTGTTCAATCCAACCAAAAAAGAGAAGAGAGAAGAAAAACAAAGTTGAAATGTATTTTTTTCTCTCTTAGTTTTTTATTCTGATTTTCTCTTATGTGAGATCAACCTTACATTTTCATCCCAGTGATCTTTTTATATAATTTGCAAAAAAAAATTCTAAACTATGAGAGCGAAATAGAAGAGCTATATAAGGAGAAAAAGGGGGAGGAAAGTAGTGAATAAGAAGAGAAGTGAGCGGCGAAGGGGGAGGGGGAAAGCAGAAGGTTTGGGGCCAATTGTTTGAGAGAGAATATATAATAGAGTATTTTTTTTAGGATTTGGCTATATAATGCCAATTGTTTGGGGTTATCTTTACCAAACCTAATATAAGGCTAAAAATTGTCAATTCATGTTATGTGTTGTCACCTGGTGCCATTTTTTCTTTATAGAGCAGTAAATACGTACTGGTGTTGTCCCAACACACTAATTTCCTGATGGGCTCCATATATCACTTTTCCTTCGGATCTTTACACAAATAGCCGGTTATATTCACTATTTACCTATTCTAGCCATATATATTAATTATACACATATAATACATAAATTAGGAAATATTATACCTTCAACGGCTATGTAACAGCCTAGCTCACTTACATGACTATTTTTAGTTTAAGCGGTTGAGTGTGCGACTTTTGGGTTAATTCTTCTTTTTCTCTTTCTGACTTGCCTAAAAAAGCCCAACATTCAAAGTAATTTTCTTTCATGAATTACTCATACGAAAACTTGAGAATTTTACAACTTATAATTCCATTTGAAAATTATTTATACCCCTCAACTTTGCTTTTAAAGTCAAATAGCCCCCTTAACTTTAATAATAGACATTTTCTCCCTCATATGTCAATTTTCTTTCCTAAACACATATTTTACCCTTAGACTTCTTTTTTTATGTAACGACCCGATCGGTCGTTTTGAGATTTAGCGTCCCAATCCCCTAATAACCGCTTCTCCCATGTCTATTTATATTATTAGAACTTGTCGGAGTGTTGAGTGATGAAATCCGGGGTGATTTTGGACACATAGTCCATAAATGTGGAATTTAGTTTTAGAAACCTGGCTTTAGCTAGAGCTGTGTGGAGACGGATTCGGAATGGAATTTTGTCGACTCTGTTAGCTCCGTTAGGTGATTTCGGGGTTTGGAGCGTGTTCGTAATGTGTTATCGAGGTCGGTTGTGGATTTAGGCTTGAATTGGTGAAAGTTAGAATTTTCGCGATTTCGGCCGATAGGTTAAATTTTGACATCGGACTCGGGATGGAATTCCGAAAGAGACAACAGGTTCGTAATGTCATTTGTAACCTGTGTGCAAATTTGAGGTCATTCGGATGAGTTTAGACGTGTTTCGGCATCGAATGTGAATTCTAGAAATTTAATAAGTTCTTAGGCTTGAATCTACGCATATTTGATGATTTTGATGTTATGAGATGTGTTTTTAAGGCTCGACCAAGTTTGAATGGGGTATTAGAGTTGGTTGGTAGTTTTGGTTGAGGTCCCGGGGGCCTAGGGGTTGTTTCGGATGCACAACGGGTGAATTTGGGACTTTAAGAGCAGCTCAACCATTCTGGTTCTGGTGTCTCGCACCTACGAGGGTATTTCTGCAGGTGCGGACACGCAGGTGCGAAAGGGGTGCACGCAGGTGCGAAAGGGGTGCACGCAGGTGCGAACGTAGCTTAGGCTGGCTCGACTCACAGGCACGAAAGAGTATGCGCAGGTGCGGAGCAGCACCTGCGACCCAGCCACCGCAGGTGCGACCCCAGGTCTTTTAATGAGTTTCCGCACCTGCGATTGTGTTTCCGCAGGTGCGGAACCACAGGTGCGGCACCGCAGGGGTAATCCTAGTGTCGCAGGTGCGAAACATCTGGGCTGGTTATACCAAAATCCGAGGGTTTGAAATTCATAACTCCAAAATCGATTGTGAGCTCGGGACTTGGCGATTTTCGGTGGGATTTGAAGAGGAGAATCATAGGTAACATTTTCTAACCTTCATCCATTTGTATATCAATAATCTCTATCAATTTCCTCAATCTAATCAATGAAATTGGATGAAAAACCATGAAATTGGGATGAAATTTCCCCAAGTAGAAATCTGAGGATTTAGGGAGATTTAGACGTCGGATTTTGTTGATTCTTGTTCGAGTGGGTTCATGAGCGAATGGGTGTTCGGGAAATATAAATTTTATCCGATTCCGAGACGTAGGCTCGGGAGACTTTTTGGGCGAATTTCCTAATTTCGCATATTAGCTTAGAAATAATTAGCTATTTTGTTCCCTTGAAGTGATATTTACATTATGCAATCGATTTGAATAGATTTGGGCCACCCGGAGTCGGATACTCGTGGAAAGAGCGTGGTATTGAGTTGATTAGCGCAGTCAAGGTAAGTGGCTTGCCTAATTCTGTGTTGGGGACTTCCCCTTAGGCATTTTTATACTGATTTTTTTACGTGGACGCCATGTATGTGAGGTGACGAGTGCGTACACAGGTCATTGTTGCTAAAATCCTATTTTTACTTCCATGAAATCACTCATTTTCATTCCTATATTATTGTTTCCTGTCTTAACTGAGTAGTTAGCTTAAGAGTAAGCATGCGTACCTGTCCTTACTTGATTTCCTCTTATTTGCTACTAGTTGCACCATGCTTAGGTAGCTTTACTCTATTCTTGCCTGTTGTTTTCTTGGACTGTTTAATTAATCCGTATCCGACATACTTCTGCTTTGCATATTTAAATTGGGACTACGGACCGAGATCCGGGAGCTTTCCCCATGTACTGCATTTCATATTTAAATTGGGACTACAGACCGAGATCCGGGAGCTTTCCCCCTATACCTAAGTGCATATTTAAATTAGGACTACAGACGGAAATCCGGGAGCTTTCCCCCTTGTACTGCATTGCACATTTACTGTTGAGATATATGTTGTGCTGAGCCGAGGGCTCTCTGTATAAATTCTTCCAGTTTCCATTAAACCTATTTATCACTGCTCATCTATGTTTCACTGTTTTAAATTTATATTGACTTATTTTAAAAACTCAGCAGAGCCTTAACCTGACCTCGTCACTACTTGACTGGGGTTAGGCTTGGCACTTACGGAGTACCGATTGTGGAGTACTCATGCTCTTTCCTACGCATATTTTCCCCATGTGCAGATCCAGGTACCAACACCCAGTATCATGGCTAGGAGTCATTCTAGCAGCTGCCAGGAGGCCGTGAGGTAATTCTGCCGCGTCCGCAGAATCCCACGAGTCCCCTTCTACTCTAGTAGAGGCATAGAGGACTTATGTATTTTTCCACTATTTCATTGTATAGAGCTACATTTAGTACAGAGTTTGTGACTATCGTGACATTCCGGGTTTTAGAAAGTAAAAGTGTACATGCTGAGCAGCTATGTTATATCTACTTGAGTTCTTTTCTGTCTTTATTTTACTGATTCTATTATTTTCCGCAAACTTTAGGCTTACCTAGTCGTAGAGACTAGGTGTCGTCACGATACTTTTCAGAGGGCAAAACGGGTCGTGACAAGTTGGTATCAGAGCATCTAGGTCTAAAGGAGTCACAAGTCACAAGCCGATTTATTAGAGTCTCGCAGATCGGTGCGGAGACGTCTGTATCTATCTTCGAGAGGCTATGTAATTGTTAAGAACAATCAAATTCTTTGGAATTCCTTATCGTGCTAGTTCTTGTCATCAAATTCTTTAACTCTATTCTATTCTTGCTTGCAGATTGTTCGTACCCATACCGGACGCACTGATGACCAGGCACCCGAGCCCCCAGTCAGATCCACCAGAGGCAGGGGCCGGGGCAGAGGACGAGCATGCGGTGCAGCCCGAGCACCGGCTAAAGCAGAGGCGGAGGAGCCCCCAACAGCTACAGTTGGAGGGGCACAGGAGGTCCCTACTATTACTCCAGACCTCCAGGAGACATTGGCTCAGTTCTTGAGTGCCTTCAGTATTCTGTCTCATGCAGGACTACTTCCGATAGCTCCAGCTACATCCCAGGCTGGAGGAGGGACACAGACTCCCGTAGCCCGTACTTCTGAGCAGAGGGTTCATATTGGGCAGGTTCCAGAGTATATTCCTATGCCTCCAGCAGCTCCAGCCCAGCATGAGACTAGGACAGTTGTTCCTGAGGCAGAGCAGCTCCGATTTGAGAGGTACACGAAGTACCACCCACCTGAGTTCAGCGGACTAGCTTCGGATGACGCCCTGGGTTTTCTTGAGGGGTGTCATCACATTCTCCACACTATGGGTATTGTGGAGACGAGTGGGGTTTCTTTCACTGCTTTCCAGCTGAGGGGAGCAGCTTATCAGTGGTGGCGTGCTTTTGAGCTTAGTAGTCCGGACGAGGCAGCTTCACTTACTTGGGCTCAGTTCTCCGAGATGTTCTTACTTGAGTTTGTCCCTGAGAGATTCAGGGATGCTTGGCGTGCGGATTTTGAGTAGATACTCCAGGGTGCCATGAGTGTGTCAGAGTATGCAGTTCGTTACAGCGATTTGGCTCGCCATGCACCAACTTTGGTTGTCACTGTCAGAGAGAGAGTTCGACACTTTATTGAGGGACTCCACCCCGGTATTCGGACCAGCATGGCCAGAGAGCTGGAGATCGACATTACTTATCAGCAGGCCGTGAGTATTGCCCGGAGGATTGAGACTATGTTAGCCCGGGACAGGGAGGAGAGAGAGGCCAAGAGGTCTCGAGAGACTGGTTATTTTTCAGGAGCCCACACGCGATGGTAGGGGTTTTGTGAGTCACCGCGTTCATTCAGCTCTCCCAGCATCCAGTGGTATTCCAGCTCCTCCTAGACCTCATGAGCCTTATTATGCACCAGCAGTATCTCAGGTGCCTCCTGCTCAAGGTGTTATCACTGGCCAGTCCAGCAGGCCAGTTCAGAGTCAGCAACGGCCGCCACATCCTCCGAGGGGTTGCTTTGAGTGTGGTGACCCTCATCATATGATCAGAGATTTCCCTAGAGCGAGGAGGGGCGCACCACCTCAGACTTATCAGGCCCCACGTCTTCCACCAGGTCCTCCAGCTATTCTTCCAGCCCCAGGTGCTACCCCACCACCTCAGGCAGCTCGAGGTGGAGGTCGAGGAGATCGAGGTCGCCCTAGAGGGGGAGGCCAGGCCAAGTACTATGCTCTTCCGGCCCGGTCCGAGGCCATTGCTTCAGATTCAGTCATTACAGGTATTGTTCCCGTTTGTCATAGGGATGCATCGGTATTATTTGACCCAGGCTCCACATATTCGTATGTGTCTTCTTATTTTGCTTCACATATAGGGATATCTCGGGATTCTTTGAGTTTCCCGGTTTATGTTTCTACTCCGATGGGAGATTCTCTTATTGTGGACCGCGTATATCTGTCATGTTTGATTTCTATCAGTGGTTTTGAGACCAGAGCTAATTTATTACTACTCAGTATGGTAGATTTCAATGTTATATTGGGTATGGAATGGATGTCTCCCTACTATGCTATTCTTGATTGTCACGCCAAGACCGTGACGTTGGCTATGCCAGGATTACCGAGGTTAGAGTGGAGAGGTTCCTTAGAGTATACTCCCCGCCGAGTCAATTTTTTTCTTAAGGCTGAACAGATGGTTGAAAAGGGGTGTGATGCATATTTGGCTTATGTGAGAGATGTTAGTGCTGAGACCCCTACAGTTGAGTCAGTTCCAGTTGTCAGGGACTATTGTGATGTATTTCCAGCTGATCTTCTGGGTATGCCACCCAATAGATACATTGATTTCGACATTAACTTGTTGTCGGGCACTCAGCCCATTTCCATTCCTCCTTATCGCATGGCTCATCCGGAGTTGAAGGAGCAGTTACAAGAGTTTCTTGAAAAGGGATTCATCAGGACCAGTGTATCACCTTAGGGCGCTCCAGTGTTATTTGTGAATAAAAAGGATGGCTCGATGCATATGTGTATTGACTATCGGCAACTGAATAAGGTGAAAATGAAGAACAGGTACCCATTGCCTCGCATTGATGATCTATTTGACCAGTTATAGAGTGTTAGGGTGTTCTCCAAGATTGATCTGCATTCGAGTTATCATCAGTTGAAGATTCGGGAACCGGATATCCCGAAGACTGCCTTCAGGACCAGATATGGCCACTATGAGTTCCTTGTTATGTCATTTGGGCTGACCAATACCCCAGCAGCCTTCATGCACCTGATGCACAACATATTTCGGCCTTATCTTGATACTTTCGTCATTCTGTTCATTGATGACATTCGGGTATATTCTCGGTCCCAGGAGGACCATGAGCAGCACATGAGGACAGTGCTTTAGACATTGAGGGAGAAGAAGTTGTATGCCAAGTTTTCTAAGTGTGAATTTTGGCTTGATTCTGTGGCATTCCTAGGCCATATGGTGTCCTCTGATGAGATCAAGGTAGATCCGGAGAAGGTGGAGGCGGTACAGAGTTGGCCCAGACCGTCCTCAGCTATTGAGGTCCACAGTTTTCTCGGTTTGGCTGGGTATTATCGCCGTTTTGTGGAGGGATTTTCATCCATTTCAGCGCCTATGACCAGACTGACCTAGAAGCGTGCGTCTTTTATATGGACTGGGGAGTGTGAGGAGAGATTTCAGAAGCTCAAGACAGCCTTGACTACCGCTCATATGTTAGTGTCGTCTACCGGTTCCGAGTCCTATACAGTCTATTATGATGCTTCGAGGATTGTCCTGGGAGCAGTGTTGATGTAGGACGGTAGGGTGATTGCCTATGCGTCCAGACAGTTGAAGGTTCATGAGAAAAACTACCTTGTCCATGATCTCAGGTTGGCAGCGATAGTTCACGCCCTGAAGATATGGCGTCATTATTTATATGGTGTTCCTTGTGAGATATTCACGGATCACCGGAGTTTGCAGCACATATTCAGGCAGAAGGATCTAAATTTGTGCCAGCGTAAGTGGTTTGAGTTTCTAAAGGACTATGACATCACTATATTATACCACCCGGGGAAGGCCAATGTGGTGGCCGACGCCTTGAGTCGCCGGGCGGAGAGTTTGGGGAGTTTGGCATACCTCCATGCAGTTGAGAGGCCTCTAGCCTTAGATGTTCAGTCCTTAGCCAGTCAGTTCATGATATTGGACCTCTCTAAGCCTTGTCGGGTATTAGCTTGTGTGGTTTCTCGATCTTCCCTTTATGACCGTATCAGAGAGCGCCAGTATGATGATCCCCACCTTTTGGTTCTTCAGGATAGATTTCAGCGGGGTGATGCCAGGGATGTGACTATAGAAGATGATGGTGTGATAAGGATGCAGGGTCGGATTTGTGTGCCCAATGTGGATGGGCTTAGGGAGTTGATTCTTGAGGAGGCCCATAGTTCGCGGTATTCCATCCATTCGGGTACCGTGAAGATGTACCAGGATCTGAGACAGCACTATTGGTGGTGAGGATGAAGAAGGATATAGTGGAGTTGTAGCCAAGTGTCTCAACTGTCAGCAAGTCAAGTGTGAGCATCAGAGACCGGGAGGGTTACTTCAGTAAATTCAGCTTCCAGAGTGGAAGTGGGAGCGGATCACCATGGACTTTGTGGTTGGACTTCCTCGGACTTTGAGGAAGCATGATGTTATTTGGGTGATTGTGGATCGGTTGACCAAATCAGCCCATTTCATTCAAGTGATGACTATATATTCATCTGAGAGGTTGGCTGAAATTTATATCAGAGAGATTGTTCGCCTCCACGGTATCCTAGTGTCTATCATTTCAGACAGAGGTACACAGTTCACTTCACGGTTCTGGAGAGCCGTCCAACAGGAGTTAGGCACCAGGGTAGAGTTGAGTACAGCTTTCCACCCTCAGAAAGACGGGCAGTGCGAGCGCACGATTCAGATTCTCGAGGATATGCTTTGTGCCTGTGTGATAGATTTTTGAGGGTCATGGGATCGATACTTGCCTCTTTCAGAGTTTGCTTATAACAACAGCTACCAGTCCAGCATTCAGATGGCGCAGTATGAGGCTTTGTATGGTAGGCGATGCAGGTATCCCGCGGGATGGTTTGAGTCGAGCGAGGCCCGATTGTTAGGTACATACTTGGTTCGGGATGCCTTGGACAAGGTGAAGGTGATTCAAGAAAGACTTCGCATAGCTCAGTCCAAGTAAAAGAGCTATGCGGATCGGAAGGTTCGCGACTTGGCATTTATGGCTGGTGATCGGGTTTTGCTTCGAGTATCGCCTATGAAGGGCGTCATGAGGTTCGGGAAGAAAGGCAAGCTGATTTCGAGATTTATTTGCCCTTTTGAGGTGTTGCAACATGTTAGGGAGGTTGCTTATGAGCTAGCCCTGCCTCCCATCCTTGCAGGAGTTCATTCGGTGTTCCACGTCTCTATGCTCCGGAAGTATCACGGTGACCCGACTCATGTTTTGGATTTCAGCTCAGTCTAGTTGGACAAGGATCTATCATATGTTGAGGAGTCTGTGGCTATATTGGACAGGCAGGTCAGAAAGCTCAGATCAAAGGATATTGCGTCTGTAAAGGTTCAGTGGAGGGGTCAGTCAGTCGAGGAGGCGACTTGGGAGACCGAGCAGGATATGCGGATTCAGTACCCTCATCTTTTCACAGCTTCAGGTATGTTTCTATGCTCGTTCGAGGACGGACGATTTTCTTAAGAGGGGGAGGATGTAACGACCCGGTCGGTTGTTTTGAAAGTTAGCACCCCGATCCCCTAATAACCGTTTCTCCCATGTCTGTTTATGTTATTGGAACTTGTCGGAGTGTTGAGTGATGAAATCCGGGGTGATTTTGGACACATAGTCCATAAATATGGAATTTAGCTTTAGAAATGGCCGTAGCTAGAGCAGTGTGAAGACGGATCCGGAATGGAATTCCGTCAACTTCGTTAGCTTCGTTGGGTGACTTTGGGGTTTGGAGCGTGTTCGGAATGTGTTTTCGAGGTCGGTTGTGGATTTAGGCTTGAATTGGCGAAAGTTAGAATTTCGGCGATTTCGGCCGATAGGTGAAATTTTGACATCGGACTCGGAATAGAATTCCAAAAGCGGCAGCAGGTCCGTAATTTCATTTGTGACCTTTGTGCAAAATTTAAGGTTATTCAGATGAGTTTAGACGTGTTTCGGCATCGGATGTGAATTCTAGAAATTTCATAAGTTCTTAGGTTTGAATCTATGCATATTTGATGATTTTGATGTTATGAGATGTGTTTTTAAGGCTCGACCAAGTTTGAATGGGGTATTAGAGTTTGTTGGTAGTTTTGGTTGAGGTCCCGAGGGCCTCGGGGTTGTTTCGGATGCCCAACGGGTGAATTTGGGACTTTGAGAGCAGCTGAACCATTCTGGTTCTGGTGTCTCGCACTTGCGAGGGTATTTCCGCAGGTGCGGACACGCAGGTGGGAAGGGGTTGCACGCAATTGCGGACGTAGCTTAGGTTGGCCCGACTCGCAGGCGCGGAAAAGTATCCGCAGGTGCGGAGCAGCACTTGCGGCCCAGCCACCACAGGTGCGACCCCAGGTCTTTTAATGAGTTTCCGTACCTGCGATTCTGTTTCCGCATGTGCGGCAGTGCAGGTGAGACCCCAGTGTCGCAGGTGCGAAACATCTGGGCTGGTTATACCAAAATCCGAGGGTTTGAAATTCA
>MDKI01080076.1:0-14991 GCA_005239505.1 Nicotiana paniculata
TTATGCAATATATTCTGAAGAGGATATGTTGTTAAAACACATATATGGTGGCTTTGAAAATAATGTTTCAATTTTTGAGATGCACTTATTAATGCAAGAGCTAATTTTTCTAAGTGTGGATACCTAGTTTCAGCATCTCCCAGGGCTTGACATAGATAGTAGACAGGGAATTGCGTACCTTGCTCATCTCGGACCAACACGACACTTACCGCTACCTCGGGCACTGCTAAGTATAAGTATAGAGTTTCATCCTTCTTTGGGGGTGTGAAGCAAAGGCGGGCTTGAGAGATACCGTTTTAATTCTTCCAAGGCGCGCTGGCACTCCGGAGTCCACTCAAAGTTGTTTTTCTTTTTGAGTAGGGAGAAAAAGTGATGGCTCCGATCTGATAATTTGCCCGACCCTACGCCGAAGGCACATTTTTCGGGGTTGAGCTTCATGTTGTAGCTACTAAGGATGTCGAAAGTCTCCTGCAAATGAGTCAAATGGTCTTCTGCGCGCAGAGACTTAACCATCATGTCATCAATGTAAACTTCCATGGATTTGCCTATTTGATGTTCGAACATCTTATTAACTAGGAGCTGGTACGTGGCCCCTGCATTTTTTTAGCCCGAAGGGCATTACATTGTAGCAGTATGTGCCATACTTAGTGACGAACGAAGTATTTTCCCTGTCCTCGGGGTTCATTCGAATCTGATATACCCGGAGTAGGAATCGATAAAGGTGAGAGTCTCGTGGCCGGCCGTGGCACCAATCAATCGATCGATTTTGGGCAGCGGGAATGAATCTTTAGGGCATGCCTTATTTAAGTCCTTATAATCTATGCACATTCTTAATTTGTTCCCTTTTTTGGGGACCACTACTACATTGGCCAACCACTCAGGATACTTTACTTCCTTGATGGACCCTATTTTGAGGAGCTTTGTTGCCTCGTCTTTGACGAATGCATGCTTTACCTCGGACTGAGGCCTCCTTTTCTTCTTCACCGATTTGAACCTGGGGTCGACGCTTAGGCGATGTGTGGTTATTTCCGGGGAGATCCCGGTCATATCTAAGTGGGACTAAGAAAAAAAATCAATGTTGTCAATAAGAAATTTAATGAGTTCTTTCCTGAGTTCGGGGGTTAATCCCGTTCCCAGGTATACCTTTCGATCTAGTAGGTGTTTCATCAAAACGACTTGTTCCAACTCTTTGACCGTTGATTTTGTTGCGTCTGATTCTTCGGGGGCAATGAAGGTTCGAGGAGTGAGGAAGACTTCCTCGTCATCCTCGGGGACATGTTTATATTTCGACCCCTTCGAGGTGGAATATGCGGGCTCTAGCGCCATGTCATGCACCGCGGACATTTCCTTTGTCACGTGTTGCTCACCATACACTGTTTTATGCCATCTGCGATAGGGAATTTAAACATCTAGTGGAGATTCGGCGGTACCACCCTGATGCTGTGTATCCATGGCCTTCCAAGCAGGGCGTTGTATCTCATGTCCCCCTCGATGATATAAACCTGGTGCCCCGAACTGTACCAGACACGTCGACTGGGACGATGATTTCCCCCTTCGTCGTTTCACTCCATGTTAAACCCTCTGAGGGTGTTAGAATCGGGTAAGATTTGGTCAAGCAGCTTGAGCTGCTCCACTACCCCGAATCTGGTTATATTGGCCGAGCTACCTGGATCCACGAGCACACGCTTAATTCGAACGCTATTCAAGACGAAAGAAATTACCAGCGCATCGTTATGTGGTTGGGACAAGGCCTCGACATATTCCTCTCTGAACACAATAGTTCCTTTAGGTATACAACTTTGATTTCGTTCTTTCGTGGAGGCGGGCGCTTCGGCCCGTTTGAGCATGGTTCTCGCGGTCCATGATCCTCAGGGTCGTTGTTTCCATGTGCGTTTGCTGAGTTAGACATTTTCCTACCTGAAATTGCAGATTCTTGGACAAGAAACAATGTGAAGAATAACTTGTGTTTCTAGAAAACCAGCACTAAAACAATCACTATTACTTTTAGCCCCACGGTGGGCGCCAAACTGTTTACCGTGAAAATGGTAATTACAATTATATTTTATTAGGTTGGTCTAAAAATATGTGATATATTTTAATACCGATTTTTTAGACAATAGACGCCGAGTATGAGGCGAGAAAAATGAAATAAGTGTGAAAAGAAACAGATTAGGCAAGCCAGGTGTCGAAGAGGCCAGTCTCGATGGTGGTCGGGCAGGCCTCGAGGTCGAGCTCGAGAAGCTTGATCGGGGGCTATGAGCACTGGTATAACGACGTTGAATGAATTAAGGTTGGCCTATTTATGATCAATAATAATCAATAAATAGAGAATTACTCTAGAACACAACAAATGAGAAGCAATAATTTAATGAGACAATTGTTGAGAATGTTTTAGAAAGTAGAGAATGTTGTTGTTCTTGTATTGAATATCATATATGTTACAAAGTGACAAGGGTCCCCTTTATATAAGAAGGGGAATCCTAACATAGTACATGTGTAATCATTCCCAAGAGATACAACTGGTACAACTGTTTAATGTAAAGAAAGATGGCTGGTACAACCATTTAATGCCACGGTACGGGCGTGTACTATATTGTGTGCTTTGTCAGCTTTGAGCACGTGCCCCATGGTAATATTTCGCCTTTCTATGTTGGCCTACGATATGCAATACCTCGTGGTCGAAGACCTTCGATGTGTATTACCTCGAGACCGAGGACCTTCGAGTCCTCTAAGCGCCGAAATGACCATAAAATCGGGTTCTCCGGTTTTGGATGTATACATATTACTTAATAGCATGCTAGGCTTTCACATGTTAATTTTTGATATATTAAGTTTAATTCTAAAAATAGATTTATTCATGCTGTTGAGAATAATGATAAAAAATGTGAAATATGCATACAAGCTAAGGTGACTAAGAAATCATTTCCAAAGAATGAAAGAAGAAGTAATTTACTTGAACTTGTGCATTCCGATATATGTGAATTGAATGGTCATTTAACTTGAAGTGGAAATAGATACTTTATTACTTTTATAGATGATCATTCTAGATATGCACATGTTAACTTAATGAAAATAAAAGATCAAGCATTTGATATGTTTAAGAGTTACAAAGTATTAATTGAAAATCATTTGGAAAAGAAGACTAAAATCTACGTAGTGATCGAGGAGACGAATATCTTTCCAATGAACTTTCTGTATTTTGTGAAGAAAATGGTCTGATTCACCAAGTTAGTGAAAGGGAGTTGGATTGACGTGATTCGAACGTCCGGTTGTGAAAATATAAGTTTCAATGTTTCCTTTGGTTTGGTGTTCAATTTGTAGTTTTAGGTGTTATTTTGGTGTTTGGATCGAGTGATCAAGTTCGTATGATATTTTAGGACTTGTGTGCATGTTTTGTTTGGAGCCCCGAGGGTTCGGGTGAGTTTCAGATAGGCTACAGAGTGAATTTGGACTTAGAACATTGCTGGTGTGCTTCAGTTTTTGTTGTAGGCCTCATGTCTAGCAATTGCGAGATCAATCATCTTATTTGCGACCACTGTTGGGTTCGCATTCATACTCATCGCATTTTCGAAGAGTAGCTGGGGAGGCTAGAGTTTGCATTTTCGAACAATGTCTCGCATTTGCGATGTAAGCTGGGAGGGGGATTCTTCGCATTTGCGACCAAGCCTTAGTTCGCATTTGTGGACTATTCTTTGCATTTGCTAAGATAGCAGAAGTGTGATATTTCTCACATTTGAGATGAATACTTCGCATTTGCGGGGCATGTATTTGCGTACCCCAGGTTGTAAATGGACATCTGCAGCTAAACAAAATGTGACTTAGACGGGATTTTTGGTTCATTCTTCAAATTTTCAAAACCTAAAACCTTAGAGGCAATTTTTCCAAGACTCCTTCTTCCCCAAATTATTGTTAAGTGATTCTATCCTATTTACTTTCAATCTTTCACTACATTTCACAAGTTTTCAACCTAAAATTTAAGGTTTTCATGGTGCAATTTGGGGGGGGGGGGGGGGGGGGTTCGGGTAGAAACTAGGGATTTGGTAAACTGGGGATTTAGACCTCAAATTGAGGTTAGATTCCAAAACAAATTACATAAACGGGCTCGGGGGTGAATGGGTCATCGCGTTTTGGTCCAAATTTTGGGTTTGGACCAAGCGGGCCTAGGTGTTGACTTTTTCAAAATTGGCCTAAATGGAATTCTTTACAATCGTGGATAGTTCCTAAGGCTTAATTTCAATCGTTTGGTTGGTAATTTGCTAGATTCTATTGGTCCGGAGGGTTGTTTGAGAGACAAGGCCATGATTGAGCAGTGAGTGGTCGTTAGAGCGAAATAATTGTGGTGTCTAACCTTGACTCGAGGGAATTAGGAACCCTCAGACTATTTGCCATATGAATTTCATGTGAGCGGCGTATATGTGAGGTGACGAGTACTTATGCACCGCCAAATTATCTGTTTTCCCGGTTTTTTATATTATCTCTTTCCCTGTCTTAATTGTTACATGCTCTAGCTGTGTTCCCTCATCTAATTGCTACTTGTTAGTCATTGTTCTTCCTGTTCATGATATTAGTTCTTTCCATAATTTCATAATCTCCTATTATTTGTTTAAGCTGGTATATCTGTACCTTTTTGTTGTAGATTCTGAATTGGTCTCGCTGTGTAGTATCATTTATGTGAACTTTCATAGTGTACAAGCTTCCTATTTGTTTTAGTTTGGTGTTTAAGTATTGTGAAGGGTTTCCATGATTTGAATTATAAATTTATTGTGCATACAGGATACTTGATATTGATATGGTGGGATCGGGTTGCATGCCGCAACATGTGAAATAAGGGTGATATGTTGAGGTGAAATAAGGGTGAACCTATACTGTACGGTGGAAACGGGCCGCACGCCGCAACATGTGTAATAAGGGTGGAATGGTTTGGTTGTATACGAGTGAACTATGATTATATTATTGTGATATGGTGGGATCCGGTTACGCGCCGCAGCACTTTTACATATATTCATTGTTGTTTATGCTATTATGAGGAAATAAGGGAGGGATATGAGATGTACGGTGGGATCGGTTTGCCGCAACAATCTATGTGTTTATTTTTCTCTGAGATGTGTTAGTTTTACGGTATTCTCTATTGCACTTAAGGATTTGTAATTTCTGAACGGTGTTGACTTATTTTCGAGACTTGTTGTTACTTCTTGCAATTTACTGCTTTATTCTATTCTGCATTCCTTTTTCTTATTTTATTATATATACTGCATACAAGTTGTAGTGTGAGTGACCTGCCTTAGGCTCGTCACTACTTCATCGAGGTTAGGCTCTGCACTTACGAGTACATGGGGTCGGTTGTACGCATACTACACCCTGCACTTCTTGTGCAGATTTTGGTGCTGGTCCGAGCTGATCATGAGGTTAGCTGCTAGATTCATTCTACAAGAAACCCAAGGTAGATTTGCTGGTGTTCGCAAACAATGGAGTCCCCTATTAGACACTTTAATTTATTGTTTCTTTCCTTTCAAAACAGTGTATTTCTTTTCAGACTCTATTTGTAGCAAATATAGTAGTTCTTGAATTGTGACTCTAGATTCGGGTTGTAGTATATATAGAATCTTTTATATTATTCCGCACTTGCTTTATTCCATTTTAGCTCAGTTGCTGTTATTCATTGAAATTTCTAAGAATTGGCTTAATGATTCTCTAATGTTGGTTTGCCTAGCGAGTGAAATGTTAGGCGCCATCACAGTCCCGACTGTGGGAATTCTGGGTCGTGACAAGTTGGTATCAGAGCACTAGGTTGCCTAGGTCTCAAAATTCACGATCGAGCTTAGTAGAGTCTGGGGGATCGATACGGAGACGCCTATACTTATCTCCTAGAGGCTATGAAGTTTAAGAACAAATTTCACTTCTAGCTTCTCTATCGTGCGATCTTGTTCTCTCGATGCTAATTGAACTCTTCTACTCTCGCACCATATCGTTAGCTAAGCAACAACCAGATCCTCCCATGGAAGCTCCTACGAGGGGTAGAGGTTGAGGTCTAGGCCGTGCCAAAGGCCGAGGCAGGGGTAGGGCTCAGCCTAGAGCCCGAGCAGCAGCCCCAACAGTGGAGCCTCAGGTAGAGACTGTTCCTACGGGGCTAGCTCAGGTTCCGGAGGGGTTCATTGCCACCCTTGCGCTTCAGGATGCTTTGATATGTTTGGTGGGCCTTATGGATAGTGTGGCCCAGACTAGCGCATTTCCCATGGAACTAGCCGTCTCTATGGATGGAGGAGGAGCCTAGACTCTTGATACTCACACTCCGGAGCAGATGGCTCCCTAGTATCAGACTCCAGCAACTCATCCAGTCAGAGTAGTTCAGTCGGTTGTTGCGGAACAGACCAGTGATGGGTCAGCTATGTCTTCTGAGGCTTTGTGGAGATTGGACAGGTTTACCAAGATCTTACCAGTTCACTTCAGTGGTGCTTCTTCAGACGATCCCTAGGAGTATCTTGACAGTTGTCACTGAGGTTCTATAGAACATGGGTATAGGGGAGACCAATGGTGTCGATTTTGCTGTATTTCAGATGGCTGGTTCCGCCAAGAAGTGGTGGAGAGATTATTTGTTGACTAGACCAGCTGGGTCGCTTGCTCTTACTTGGGACCAGTTCTCTAAGCTCTTCCTAGAGAAGTTTCTTCCTATTACATTGAGAGAGGAACATCGTCGTTAGTTCGAGCATCTCCAGCAGGCAGTATGACTGTTACTCAGTATGTGACCCGTTTCGTGGATTTGGCCTGTCATGCTCTTCTTCTACTTCCTACTGAGAGAGAGAGAGAGGGTGAGGAGTTTTATTGACGGACTTTCTCAGCCTATCATATTGCAAATATCTAAGGAGACTGGGAGTGAGATTTATTTTTAGGCGGCTGCCAATGTCGCTAGGCGAGTCGAGATGGTTCTTACACAGAGAGGTCAGGGGTCTAACAAGAGACCTCGTCATTCCGTTGGGTTCAGTGGCGCCTCATCTGGAGGCAGGGGTACTTTTGGTAGAGGCCATCCTCCCAGGCCGTTTCATTCAGCGCTTCAAGCATCCCACATTGCTTCAGGGAGTTGTGGTCCTTCTGTGCCTCATTTTGGACAGCCAACCTACAGTGCACCACCAGCTCCTATCAGTGCACCTCCTATTCATAGTTATTACCGTGCTCATCCGGCCCGTTTGGGTCAGTCTCAGTTTCCACAACCACAGTACCAAGATAGATGTTTCAAGTGTGGTGATTATGGGCATATCATGAGGACCTGTCCGAGATTATTGGGCGTTCTGCCACAACATCAGCGTTCTCGTGCCATGGTTTCGGCACCAATTGCTGCACCACCTGCTCAGTCAGCCAGAGGTAGGGGTCAGGCAGCCAGAGGTAGAGGCCAGATTGTTAGAGGTGGAGGTTAGGCCGTTAGAGGTGGAGGCCAGCCAGCTAGAGGCCATCCCAGGGACGTAGTTCAAGGTGGTGGGGCCCGACCTTAATCTTATGTTTTTCTAGACGAGCCTGAGGCTAAGTCATCCGGAGCTGTTATTACAGGTACTGTTTCAGCTTGCAGTAGAGATGCTTCAGTTCTATTTGATCCGGGATCTACTTACTTCTATGTGTCATCCTATTTCGCTTCATATTTGGTTGTGCCTCGTGATTCTTTGAGTGCTCCTATGTATGTATCCACACCTATGGGGATGATATTGTTGTAGACCACGTTTATCGTTCATGTGTAGTCACCATTGGGAGTCTTGAGACTCCACTTCTCGATATGGTTGATTTTTATGTTATCTTGGGTATGGATTGGATGTCACCTTATCATGCTATATTTGATGTCACGCCAAGACGGTGACCTTAGCCTTGCCGGGGTTGCCTCAATTAGAGTGTAGGGGGACTCCTGTCCATTCTACTAGCATGTTTATCTCTTATATGAAGGATCGACATATGGTCGAGAAGGGGTGTCTAGCTTATTTGGCTTATGTCTGTCACACCTCTTTTTTCACTACCCCGAATTAAATAAAGGGGTAATAAGGGAGTTTTTCCAATTAAAGTGACATTATTCGGTTTGGGATTTATTATTATTTTTCGGAGTCGCCACCCGGATTTTTGACGATGCTCCGGGACACAGTTTTGTTTTAAAAATCCCAAACTGAGGAAAATTTGACACTGTTTTAATTTGTCTGCGACCAGAATCCGAGTAAGGAATTCTGTTAACCCGGGAGAAGGTGTTAGGCATTCCCGAGTTCCGTGGTTCTAGCACGGTCGCTTAACTATTATATTTGGCCTAATTATCTAATGATTTACATGTTTTAAACCTATTGTGCCTTTTTTAGCCTTTTTCACTTTTTAACCGCTTTTATGGATTTATCTTGAAACAAGTCACGATGGCGTCCACTTGTTTGTTTTTGGACACATTATAACTGCGCCACATGAAATGCACCCGCAATTACAACATGTGATTTTTATTATATTTTGAAGTTGAAGAGGGGGACATGAGTTGTCGAACCCGAGCGTAGATTACGTAGTCAAGACTATGGTCATGATAGTTTTAAAGTGCCTATTTGAGGCGATGTTTGATTATTCTTCATGTTTTTCTATTTGAAAGAGCATTTTAGTTTTAAAATCAATTAGGACGTTTATGGATTTATCTTGTAAAAGTTACGATAGCGTACACTTGTTGTTTTTGAACACATCGCAATCACGTTACATGAAATGCACCCATGGTTGCTATATGCGTTTTATTAGTTGTTTGGAGTGAGGGTCGGGGGCATGAGTTGCCACTCCCGAGTGTAGATTATGGTAATTTTGGTATTTCATATTGAAGCTCAAACTAAAAGAGGTATTTTTCTGCCTAGAGGAGATTATCTAAGATCAAATTTCCTAGCTTAAAGGACAAGATTCTTGGGCTGTGGCCATATTTTAGCCCGATTTATCGTTTAACTCTTTGGCCAATCATAATTATGACTAATTTATAGGGAGGTCACTAGGTTAGGAAATTCAGCTAAGTCTTAAGGATCTTTACTTTCCAGTTTGATGAATAAATGGGAAATATGGTAATAAAAAATACATGTTCATTCATACATACACTTATGAGCATAACACAACGGATTTTCTGGTTTTCCATTTTTAGGCAGCCTAAACATAAATCTAAAATACTCATTAATTCTAAAATGGATTGGAAAGACAAAATCATGCTACTTTCAGAACTTTTATGATTTCTAGCAAAAAAGATCGAACCACATGCAGTCTTATTAATTTTGAGACAGTGATTCTTATCAATTTAAAACAAGCCGATCTCTTGTTTCTAAAGGCTTAAAATTCACACGTGTATACATTGATTTTTCACAGATTTATAAGACATAAAATATACTAAAGATAATCTACTGACTTTCTGTCGAAATTCTAACTGAATTTTGAGAAAACCATTTTTCGAGATCCAGCGAAGTGTTTTTTACAGATTTCGCATGCGTTCTTTGCCTAATATCATTTTCAGAATAGATAGAATGTAAATTCGAATTTTAGGAAGACATGAATAAAACCGAAATTAAGTGTACAGTCCAGTCCTTATTACAACGAAAAGTATATACAAAAAATGCAGTAATTATGCTATTACATTGTTCTTAATTAAATATACAAATTCTACTAATAAGAAGAAAATGAAAAGAACAAGATTAGCTGCTGCTCCTATGAAAGCCAACAACTTTCATGCTTTTAGGATCTGTATTCCTCAGCTTTTAGTCCCAACTGGACCATACGGAACTCATATGCACTGTAAAAGAATGAATCTGATCATTACAGAGATCAGATTCGACTCTTTACATGCTGATCCCATAGTGACATAAGATCTAAGTCGTCCAAACCAACATATATAAGCATCTTATGGGGGTGAATTTGACCATTTAAAGGGTCAGATTCACTACCCTTTAATGCTAGCTAATGACTCTATTATGACTTCAGGGATATATAATTAATCACAGAAGCCTCTAAGAGATAATTCTACTGTTATAATCACACATAGATGAACAACCAGATTTTAACAAGCAATTACAGATTCAACAGAAAGAAAGGCAACATGTTTTATGTATTTTTTTCTTAGATTGAATCTGACTATAAGGGAGAATCTGATTCAAACCCAGAGATACAAACTTGCTTGACATTTCTAACAGCCATACCAATACTTCAACCAGTATTCATTTAAACACTTTGACTATTCTTGGATTTTTTAGAGAATGAATCAGACCATACAAGGGTTCAGATTCTTTACTCTACAGCCCTTCTTGACTACATGCTCTATACCCTTTAAAGGGTAAATTTTATCCATATACACTAATGTTTTGTGCACTATTATGGGGTGAATTTGACCATTGATGGGTTAAATTCATCCACCCTAGTGCTAATGCTAACCTATCTAGAGAATTGCTTGTTGAATCTCTTTATTGACCAAAGAGACTCAATTGAAAGCATATTTTCTGCATACTTATAGAGAGAACCTAACCATAGAGAAGGTCAGGTTCTACACCATAGTGCAACCTTTTTTGGAAAGTAGAACCACGATTATCAACTACATTTATATACCTTTAGTCTGAAATAAAAAGAATATTCCAGCAAAGAAAGACCAACAGCAAAACAGTACCTATCACACTCACAGAATCATAAAACATGCCAATAAGCATCTATACAACCACATTTACATAAAGCTGAAGAAACAACCTCGTTTATCAAGAACAAATAGTTTAAGTAGTGAGTAGAAGAAGAAGATTCCAGTCCAACATTTCATTGAGAACAGATGAGTTAATACATACCTTTTTAAGAGTAAAACAACAAAAGGGACTTGACCAAATAAAGGTCAAGTATGGACAATAATCAACAAAAGAAATAAGATTCAGCAGCAGCAAACAGCAACCCAAAGAAAACCAAGTAGCCCAGCAGGAATTGACCCAAAATTCTTGGATATGAGTGTTTGAGGTTCCTAAAATCAAAATCCAAAGGAAAAAACAGAAGCTGAAAACTAAGCCCTATTCTTATGAACTTGATTCCAAAAGAAATCAGATTTCTTTTTGCTTCTTTACTAATACTTTTTTTTGAAATTTTCGTTTATGAAATCAATACTCTAATTTTTCTGTGCTTTTTAAAATGCTTTCAGCAGCTCAGAGAAAGTAAAAGTAAGGTCTAGAATCTGTACAAAGAGGGTCTATTTATAAGAGGCTTAAGGATGGGATATGCTTTTGTATATTCCTCATCCAAAAGGCTGAAATAGTACATAGGGTAGCTGTCCACCTTATCTTTGGGACAACTGCCCCTCTTCTAGAACCTTCCTCTTTAGAAAATACCCTTTTACCCTTAAAAAATCTGATTTTCAAATCTACATTACCTAATATACCCCTTGAATTCCCTATATTTACCATTAGGTAACCAAGGTAACTTATTTGGGTTATTATTAACTCTAGTTAATTATCCTTAGTTAGGTTCCTTAGTTAAACTAGGACTGATAAGTATTATTAGCTAGATCTTAGTTTAATTGGCTTAATTAGACTAATCTTGATTTTTGTACTTAGGTTAGTTGAATCAACTTAATTAATCGATTGAAACTTAGTTGATTAAAAGACCTATTCTGAAAATCAGTAGCTAGTTAAGTTAATTTGCTCTAACAATTTTATTTAGCTTATCTAGAAAATATAGTTAATTATCTTAACTGAGTGATTAACTTTAATCTTAAGTGAAGTCGCAAATCAGCTAACTTGCTTTTAATATCAAGCATAATCAACTCCTAATCAATTCATAATGACTTGGTGAATTAACTCTAGGTGACTAACTAAGGTTGGATTAAGATTAGCAGCTAACCAAGTCAAGTTTTAGGTTAGTTAACTTAATTAATCACCATTTTAGATACACCTGACATGTACACAGTTGGGATTGGGGCAGCAGTCAGGTGACATGGTCCATACAGAACAAAATCGCATTTTGAACAAGTAATCAAACAAAGTCTACAAAACAGTAAATTAAAAGCCATGGCTAACAATCAGCTTCAGGGAACAAGCAGAATCCTAATCAAGACTTGAATTCAGGGCATCAATATCAAATTAAAAAAGCAGTACGTACACAGAACTCAAGCTAATCGATTTAGACCTAAAACGTTGTTACATAATCAACACATGTATTCAAACGTTTAATTAATTGGGCAGAACAAACAAATACTAAATGAGTGAAACAATATATTAATGAGAAGCATGGACGAAAACAAAGACATATTAATCAAAGAACACAGACGGTAAACGTGACACACACATATTCTGATCTTCTTTGAAAAATTAAAGGGGAGAAGCTAAAAAGAGGGGGGGGGTACTAGTGAGGGGATTTTGGACGGATTCCGGTGACTTGCAGGAACTTGGCTGGTCTCGAGCGAGCTTGGAAATGGTTCAAACCCACATGAATCTATAGCTCTCATCAAGAGCTATCGACTCATGCCGGTGTGAACCATTGGAGGTCTTGGAATCGACATAGAGGAAGTTAGGCCTTTTGGGTTTTCAGATTTGAGATTAATCAAAACTGGGCGGTTTTTTTAGGAAACTGATGGTGGAATGGGGTTAAGGGGGAGGATAAGGTTATAGGGTGAGGGTTTGGGGTCGATTGATGGAGATCCGCCGGTGGTAGGCTATTTTCGAGCGGCGGAATCTTAAGGCGGCTAGGGTTTTGTCATATAGAAGAGAGAGAGACGGAGGGGATGGGGGTGTTCTCTGAGGGAGGGTATTACTTTGCATTGGGGGTATGGGGTATCTTTAGGACATATTATAGTGGGGTGTGAGAGGGGTTCCCAACCGTTCGATCTATCTTGATCAACGACTGGGATTTGTTCTTTTGGACTAAAGGGGTCGTTTGGACGCGGATGGGGATGGCCGGGTTTAATTGGTTGCGCCTGAGTAAATGGGGTGTAAAGAGGAAGGTTTGGGCGTGGGTCATCTGGCCCAATCCATTTTTTTAGAACTTTAAGCTTAATTAAACTTAATTAATCCAATTAAAAATAAATCTAATTAAATTCAAAAGATTGTAACAATCAATTTTGTCTTTATTTCGTCTAATTACAGATTAATTAGGAATAAAACAATTAATTCAATACTCCCCATTAAATCTATAGTTTTGTCAGATAAAAATGATTAATTTTAGCAATTAGTCATCAAAACTACATTACCTCAGATAATCATAATTTATTTGTTACTTAATTCAATTATTTATAAATAAATTCATAATTCTCTAATAATAATGATGCACCTAATTATGCAATTTTAAAAATAATTTTAAAAGACGAATTATAAATATGCGATGCAAAACAGTTCATAATTAACATTAAAATTCAACAACAATTTGTGAAATTAATTTATTTTATTGAGTTTTGTAGGGGTATATGGTATGTGAAAAATCATGTGCTCACAGCTGCCCCTCTTTGCTCGAAAACACGAATTCGGGCAAAGACAAAGTGAGAAGTCAGAACGACTTTACCCGTTCGCATACCCCACTGTGAAGCGTTTTCGAAAAGTTTGACCGAACCCTGCTTCAAAGGTTGCCAACATATCCTTGGCTGTAAAGGAAGCAGGTCAGTGTAGTTCTGGAAGTTTTGGTAGCTGGGACTACCGGGAAGCTGTGATTTCACATCTATTGCTGCTGCTTACTGCTTGTTGAGCTCCTTATTACACCGAAATCAAAAATGAGAAAGACTAAACTAAACCTATCAACTACGAGTTACAAGATTCCTATCTATGAGTCTTCTGAAGCTTGATCTTGAGTCTTGGCTGCTTCTTTATACAGACTCCGATCTGAATCTTGATGCTTGTTGGTTATAGGTGCTGGTTTAATCTTCTTCAGCTTTTCGGATCAAGAATGGACATGCATAGCTTGTGACTTCAATCTGTCTCGAGCAATCCACATCTTTTCCGCTTCTGTACTTTGGGGTACGACTCTTTTCTTTTCTTTTTTCTTTTATTCTGAATTGAGACGTTTTCTTTTGGTCGTCTCGAATCCATTGCCCTAAATTGTAATCTGCGCAAAATAAAAAACAAACGAACGAAAATTTCTTCCCCAGTTTTCACCAGGAAAATTTCGCGAGTTATTGTAATATAATTTATGCTACTTTATTATTGAAAGAGATGAAAAGCCGGGAGTAGTGCACCCGGAGTTATTGTAGACTAGGGAGTGGATACCCTATGTCTTAAAGCAAGATCAACTAGGGGTTGGAGACCCTATGTTGTAAAATAAAATTAACTAGGGATTGCATACCCTATGTTGGAAAAGAAATCAATTAGGGAATATATACTCTTAATTGGAAAAGAAAGCATCAATTAGGGGATGTATACCCTAAATTGGAAAAGAAAAACATCAGTTAGGGAATGTATACCCTTAACTAGAAAAGGAAAACATCAATTAGGGAATGTATACCCTTAATTGGAAAAGAAAAGCATCAGTTAGGGAATGTATACCCTTAACTGGAAAAGCAAAACATCAGCTAGGGAATGTATACCCTTAACTGGAAAAGCAAAACAGCAGTTAGGGAATGTATACTCTTAATTGGAAAACAAAAGCATCAGTTAGGGAATGTATACCCTTAGCTGGAAAAGGAAGCATCAATTAGGGAATGTATACCCTTAATTGGAAAAGAAAAGCACCAGTTAGGGAATTTATACCCTTAACTGGAAAATGAAGCATCAATTAGGGAATGTATACCCTTAATTGGAAAAGAAAATCATCAGTTAGGGAATGTATACCCTTAACTGGAAAATAAAAATATCAATTAGGGAATGTATACCCTTAATTGGAAAAGAAAAGCATCAGTTAGGGAATGTATACCCTTAACTGGAAAAGACATCAATTAGGGAATGTATACCCTTAATTGGAAAAGAAAAGCATCAGATAGGGAACGTATACCCTTAACTGGAAAAGGAAAACATCAATTACGGAATGTATACCCTTAATTGGAAAAGCAAAACATCAGTTAGGGAATGTATACCCTTAACT
>ML340455.1:0-16405 GCA_005239505.1 Nicotiana paniculata
TACCCGACTCCGAGATGCTGGCCTGAGGGGCATTTTGGTCATTTCACCTAATTTCACGTCGTACGCTGGAATTAAATTGTAGAATCAGTTGCATGAGATGTTATTTACGGTGTGGAATCTATTTGAATAGATTTGGGCCATTTGGAGTCAGATACTTGTGCCAAACGTGTGGTTTCAGGTTGATTGATATACTTCGGACCCGAGGTAAGTGTTTGGTCTAACCTTAACTTGAGGGAATAGGAGTTGAGTATAAATTGCTACTTGCTAATTGTCAAATATGATGTATAGGCATGGTGACGAGTATCTATACATTGGTGTCTAGCATGACCGTGANCAATATACCCTTGTGGGGATTTAATTTTGTAATTGATGTTCCCTTGCCGGGATTTATTGTGTAGTTGATGTTCCCTTGCCGGGATTTAATTGTTTAATTATTGTTCCCTTGCCGGGATTCCTATTTCTCTTCTGTTTACTCATTTGCCCATGCCATGATTACATTGATTACATTATACATTGCATAGTGAGGACGAGAGTAAAAGCACGAAGGTTGATGCCGTGCCATCATTTACATTGATTACATTATACTTTGCATAGTGAGGACGAGAGTAAAACCACTAAGGGTGATACCGTGAAAGTTTGTGCTTTCTTGTCCCTATTGATATCCTGCCTTTGTGGTTCTTTTCCTTATTAAGATTTCTTATATGAAACTGTTATCTCCCCACAGCATGTTCTCCTTCCTTTATTCATTGTTTTCTTCATATAATTCTTATACGTTGTATATATGTATATATATTTATCTGAACTGCACATGTTTATTTGGTAGTCTAGTTCTAGCCTCGTCACTACTTCGCCGAGGTTAGGCTAGGCACTTACTCAGTACATGGGGTCGGTTGTTCTGATGCTACACCTGCACTTCTTTATGTTGTATAGATTATGCAGCCGGACCCGGAGGCTTCGAGGTATACCCGCTGGCACTCGTGGGGCTTGGCGTCTCTTCCATCCCTTTGTCTTCGATTCTGTCTTGTTTTTCCTTTAGTTTCAGAGGAAGACATGTATTTCCTTTCTGACTTGTATTTAGCACTCTTAGATAGTTTCGTGAGTTACTGACACCAGCTTTTGGGAAATTTTGCGTCAATGTATTGTAATTGTCCTTACTTAGCTTCGAATCGTATTTATTTCTGTTGTTTAATTTGTGAACTGATTTAGTTTATTCTATTAGGATGAGGTTATTATGCTAGTTTAACTACACATGTTGGCTTGTCTAGCGGGTTCAACGTTAGATGACATCACGGCCCGACGGTGGGATTTCGGGGCGTGACAAGGTTGTATCAGAGCACTAGGTTACTTAGGTCTCATAACTCACGGACAAATTGGTAGAGTCTGAGGGATCGGTACGGAGACGTCTATATCTACCCCAGAGGCTACAAAGTTAGGATGACTCCACATTTCTTTTTCTTCTCTATCGTGCGCTATGATTCTGAGTACTAAGTGAGTTTTTATTCTATTTTCTCATAGATGGCGAAGACGCGTGCTACCCTTGGTTCTGCCCAGTAGCCTGACTCTCCTACTACAGCTCCTACTTGGGGTCGAGGTCGAGGATGAGGCGTGCTAGAGGCTGGGGCCTGGCTCAACCTAGAGCACCAGCCCCAGTGGAGGACCCTCAGGTCGAGTCTGACGAAGAGGTCCCAATTGGACCAGCTCAGGTCCTAGAGGGGTTCATCGCTACCCAGTGCTTCTAGACGCCTTTGTCCGTCTAGTCGGACTCATGGAGAGTGTACAACATGCAGGTCTTCTTACTAAAGCACCAGCCGTCTCTCAGGCTGGGGGGGTGCCCAGACTCCTGCCGCCCGCGTGCCAGAGCAGCTAGCTCCACAGTTACAGACTCCGGCATCTCAGCCAGCCGGAGTAGCTCAGTCGGGTATTGCAGCACCGGTAGCAAAGGGAGCACCTATGTCAGTAGATTCTTTTTGGAGACTAGACAGGTTCACCAAGTTATTTACTGCTACTTACACGGGTTCAGCATCAGAGTACCCCCATGATTATTTGGGCAGCTGCCACAAGGTTCTTCAGAACATGTGCATAGTGGAGTCCAACGAGGTTTACTTCGCTACATTTCGGTTATCTGGTGCAGGCAAGAGTTGGTGGAGAGATTATTTCCTAGCCAGACCAGATGGATATACACCTTTGACTTGGACTCAGTTCTCAGAGGTATTTCTGGGGATGTTCCTTCCCATTACTCAAAGAGAGGACCTTCGGAGGTTGTATGAGCGTCTCCAGTGGGGATCTATGTCTGTAACTCAATAAGAGACAAGATCCATCACTCTAGCCCGATATGCTCTTATGATACTTCCCACTAATCGGGAGAGGGTTCGGAGATTTATCGAGGGATCGTCCCGGCCTATCAGACTTCAGATGGCTAGAGAATCAGGTACATACATATCATTCCATGATGCGGCCAAGATGGCTAGGAGGATTGAGATGATTCTGTCACAGGGTGGTGGTTAGGGAGATGACAAGAAGCCCCGTCATTTCAGTCGTTCAAGTGGAGCCTCATCTGGGGGCAGGAATTCTTTAGGAAGAGGTCATCATCCCAGATCTTTTCAGTCAGCTCTCTAGGTTTCCCATGGTACTTCGAGTGGTCGTGGTTATCAGTCGCACTATTTTGATCAGCAGCCTTACAGTGCGCCACCAGCTCCCATCAGTGCACAGCCGCATCAGAGTTTCTGTAGTGGTCATTCAGGTTGACAGGGTCAGATTCAGTTCCCTCAGCAGCCGAGGTCTTGTTACACTTGTGGCGATCTGGGTCACATCGCCAGATTTTTCCCTCGAGCATCAGGGTTCTCGTCCCATGGTACAAGCACCAGGTGTTCCACAGCGTGCCCAGCCAGCTAGAGGTGGGGGTAGAGGTGCTAGAGGTGGAGGTAGAGGTCATAGAGCTGGAGCTCAGGCCGCTACAGGTAGAGGCCAGCCAGCAGCCGACCGTCCCAGAGATGTGATTCAGAGTGGTGGGGCCTAGGCCCGGTGTTATGCTCTTCCAGCCAGGCCAGAGGTTGAGTCTTCAGATGTAGTTATTACAGGTACTATTCGGGTTGGTTTGTGATCGAGATGCTTCAGTTCTATTTGATCCAGGGTGTACGTATTCGTATATGTCGTCCTATTTTGCACCATACCTGGTCAGGCCTAGCGATCCACTGAGTATTCCTATTTATGTATCTACACGAGTGGGTGATTCTATCGTGGTCGATCGAGTCCATCATTCTTGTGTCGTGGTGATTGGGGGTCTTGAGACCCGTGTTGATTTGTTGCTTTTGGTGTATGGTTGACTTTGATGTTATATTGGGAATGAAGTGGTTATCCCTATATCATTCCATCTTGGATTGTCATGCAAGACGGTGACGTTAGCCTTGCCAGATTTGCCCCGTTTGGAGTGGAAAGGAACTCTTGGTCATTCTACCCATAGTGTTATTTCGTACGTGAAGGCTCAGCGCATGGTCGAGAAGGGGTGTTTGGCTTATTTGGCTTATGTACGCGATTCCAGTGTTGAGGTTCTTCTATTTATTCGGTGCCCGTGGTTCGTGAGTTTCCTGAGGTCTTCCCTTCAGACCTGCTGGGGATGCCACCTAACAGGGACATTGATCTGGCTCTAGGCACCCGACCCATTTCTATTTTGCCGTATCGCATGGCCCCGCCAGAGTTGAAAGAGTTGAAGGAACAGTTGCAGGATTTGCTTCGGAAGGGTTTCATCAGACCTAGTGTTTCCCCTTGGGGTGCTCCAATATTGTTTGACAAGAAAAAGGATGGTTCGATGATGATGTGCATTGAATACCGGAAATTGAACAAGGTTACAATCAAGAATAAGTATCCACTACCGAGGATTGATGATTTGTTCGATCAGCTTCAGGGTGCCAGGGTATTTTCAAAGATAGACTTGAGATTTGGCTATCATCATTTGAGGATTAGGGCATCCGATGTCCCTAAGACAGCTTTCCACACTCGGTATGGGCATTACGAGTTCTTAGTCATGTCGTTTGGGTTGACGAATGCCCCAGCAGCTTCTATGGACTTGATGAACCGAGTGTTCAGGCCTTATTTGGACTCGTTCGTGATAGTCTTCATTGATGATATATTGATATACTCCCGCAGTCAGGAGGAGCACGAGCAGCATCTCAGAGTGGTTCTTCAGACTCTGAAGGATAGTCAGCTTTATGCAATGTTTTCGAAGTGTGAGTTCTGGTTGAGTTCAGTTGCATTCCAGGGTCATGTCTTATCAGCAGAGGGTATTTAGGTTTATCAAATAAGATTGAGGCAGTCAAGGACTGGCCTAGACTAGCATCAGCTATAGACATTCGGAGTTTCTTCGGATTAGCAGTCTATTATCGTCGGTTCGTAGAGGCGTTCTCATCTATTACAGCCCCGATGACCAGATTGACCCAGAAGGGTGCCAGTTCAGATGGTCGGACGAGTGTGAGGCGACCTTTCAGAGGCTCAAGACAACTCTTACTACAGCACTGGTGTTGGTTTTGCCCACAGGTTCAGGGCCTTATATAGTCTATTGTGATGCTTCCCGTATTGGGCTTGGTGCAGTGCTGATGCAGGACGGCAAGGTCATTGCTTATGCTTCGAGGCAATTCAAGATTCATGAGAAGAACTATACAGTGTATGATTTTGAGTTGGCAGCCATTGTCCACGCATTGAAGATTTGGAGGCACTATCTGTATGGCGTGGCATGTGAGGTGTTCACGGATCATAAGAGTCTTCAGTAATTGTTCAAGCAAAATGAGTTGAATTAGAGGCAGACAAGGTGGTTGGAGTTGTTGAAATATTATTATGTTACCATATGATATCATCCGGGGAAGGACAATGCGGTGGCCGATGCTTTGAGTAGGAAGTCAGCTAGCATGGGCAGTCTTGCTTTTATTCCGGCCAGTAAGAGGCTGCTTCCTTTGGATGTTTAGGCTTTGGCCAATCGATTTGTGAGGTTGGATATTTCTGAGCCTAGTCAAGTGTTGGCTTGTACAGTCGCTCGTTCTTCCTTATTGGAGTGTATCCGTGATCGGCAGTTTGATGATCCCCATGTGGGTGTCCTTAGAGACATGGTGCAACACGGAGGTGCCAAGCAGGTGACATTAGATGATGATGGTGTTTGAGATTACATGGGCGAGTTTGTGTGGCCAATGTAGATGGGATTCGATAGTTGATTTTAGAGGAGGCCCATAGTTCCCAGTACTCTGTTCATTCGAGTGTCGCGAAGATGTATCAGGATTTGCGGCAGCATTATTGGTGGCGTAGAATGAAGAACGATATTGTGGCATATGTGGCGCGATGTTTGAATTGTAAACAGGTTAAATATAAGCATTAGAGGCCTGGTGCTTTATTTCAAAGGATTGAGCTTCCCGAGTGGAAGTGGGAGAGGATCACTATGGACTTTGTTACTGGACTTTCGTTGACCCGGAAGAAGTTTGATGCAGTTTGGGTCATTTTTGATAGGCTGACCAAGTGAGCGCATTTCACTTTTGTGGCAGTCTCCTATTCATCTGATAGTTTAGCTGAGATCTATATCCGGGAGATTGTTCGCCTTCATGGTGTGCCGATATCTATCATTTCGGACCAGGTGGAGTTGAGCGCAACATTTCATCCTCAGACGGATGGGCAATCCGAGCGGACTATTCCGATATTGGTGTATATGCTCCGAGCTTGTGTTATTAAATTTGGAGGATCATGGGATCAGTTCTTGCCTATAGCAGAGCTTGTGTTAATCTCCGGTTGGACAGTTTGAGCCGGGAGAGGCTCGGTCGTTGGGTACAGATTTGGTTCAGGAGGCCTTGGACAAGGTCAGGATCATTCACGATAGGCTTCATACAGCTCAGTCCAGGAAAAAGAGTTATGCAGATCGTAAAGTTCGAGATGTGGCTTTCATGTTTGGTGAGCTAGTATTGCTCCGATTCTCTCCTATGAAGGGCGTGATGAGATTTGGGAAGAAGGGAAAGCTTAGCCCTAGGTTCATTGGTCCGTTTAAGATTCTTGATCAAGTGGGAGAGGTGGCTTATAGACTTGCATTGCCACCTAGATTATCAGTCATACATCCAGTTTTTCATGTGTTCATGCTTCGGAGGTATCACGGCGATCTAGCCTACGTGTTAGATTTCAGCACTGTCCAGTTAGAGAAGGACTTATCTTATGAGAAGGAGCCGATAACTAATCTTGACCGGCAGGTTCGTCAGTTGAGGTCCAAGAGTTTACCTTCTATTCGTGTTCAGTTGAGAGGCCAGCCTCCTAAGGCATCGACCTGGGAGTCCGAGTCCGATATGCGGAGTCGTTACCCTCATTTTATTCTCCGACTCAGGTACTTCCTACTTCTGTCCGTTCGAGGATGAACGGTTGTTTTAGAGGTGGAGAAAGTGACGACCCAAAGGGTCATCACCTATTTTATTACATATTCCGTACTTCCGAGGCCTTGGAAACCTTATTTGTAGTTGCCTCGATTTGCGTGTGCAGTCCAGACGCGTAGCCGGACAGCTTAAATATGAAATTCTGTGAAAAATACTAAGACCTGATATTAAAATTAATAAATTTGACTACGATCAACATTTAAGGTAAACGGACCTGTACACGTGATTTGAATGTCCCGGAGTGTTCGTAGAAAAATATGGGACTTGGGCGTATGCCCGGAATCGAATTCTGAGGTCCCAAGCCCGAGAAATGAATTATTGAGTAAAATTTTTTTCGAAAAATATTTAAGGAAGTTGAAAATGAAATATGATTAGAAAGTAATGGTATGGGGCCCGTATTTTTGTTCCGATGCCCGATACAGGTCTTATATATAGTTAAGGCCATTTCTGTAAAGTTTGGTTGAAAACATATTTCGTTTGACGTGTTTCGGACTTAAAATGGAAAATTTGATGTTTTATGAAATTTGATAGAATGCATTTAACATGTTTTTCAACTTAAAAATCAGGGATTTCCGTGGGTGAAATTGGGTGTTTGGGGTAGAACTTAGGTTTTTTTTCTAAAAATTGGGATTTGAGTGGGTGATTAACCTCCGAGATGCTGGCCTGAGGGGCGTTTTGGTCATTCCACCTAATTTCACGTCGTACGCTTGAATTAAATAGTATAATCAGTTGCATGAGATGTTATTTACGGTGTGAAATTTATTTGAATAGATTTGGGCCATTTGGAGTCAGATACTTGTGGCAAACGTGTGGTTTCAGGTTGATTGCTATACTTCGGACCCGATATAAGTGTTTGGTCTAACCTTATCTTGAGGGAATAGGAATTGAGTATAAATTGCTACTTGCTAATTCACAAATACGATGTATAGGCAGGGTGACGAGTATCTATACATTGGTGTCTAGCATGACCGTGAGTCTTTATATTATGAACATTCTGATTTGTGGTAATTCCCATGCTTAATTGACGATTCCTATATGTTGTCAAGAAATATGAGATATTACATCTTTGGAGCATTGACTCAAATTGTGAAATGGATAGTGAAGAAATATGAGATATTACATCTTTGGAGCATTTGCTCAAATTGTGAAACGAATAATGAAGAAATATGAGATATTAGATTCTTTGGAGCATTGGCTCAAGTGATAGAATAAATCATGGAAATGAAAGTGAAAGAAAGAGAAAGAGTTAGTGAAATATACGCTTGCCGAGATTGAATTGTGTAATTGATGTTCCCTTGCCGGGATTTAATTGTTTAATTATTGTTCCATTGCTTGATTCTATTTCTATTTTGTTTACTCCCTTGCCCATTGTCTGTGATTATTGTTTGGGTGATGAAGGGTGTTAAAGCACGAAGGGTGATGCCGTGCACTTGTCTTGGTGAGAATGAAAGTAAAGCACGAAGGGTGATGCCATGCATTGTTTGGTATTGTCTCCCTTGCTGGGATGTTGTGATTTCTGTTATTGCTCCCTTGCCGGGATTTCTATTTTTATTCTTTTTACTCCCTTGCCCTTGTTTGTGATTGTTGTTTGGGTGAGGAACAATATTAAAGCACGAAGGGTGATGTCGTGCATTGTTTGTTATTGTGAGGAAAGAGTGTCAAGCACGAAGGGTGATGTTGTGTCGTACGATGTACCATGCCGTACCAGATTCATTGATTATACTGTGAGGAAAGAGAGTAAAAGCACGAAGGGTGATGTCGTGCCATGATTTACATTGATTACATTATACATTGCATAGTGAGGACGAGAGTAAAAGCACGAAGGGTGATGTCGTCCAAGTTTGTGATTTCTTGTCCTTATTGATATGCTGGCTTTGTGGTTCTTTTCCTTATTGAGATTTCTTATATGAAACTGTTATCTCCCCACAGCATGTTCCCCTTCCTTTATTCATTGTTTTCTTCCTATATTTCTTATCCATTGCATATATGTATATCTATTTATTTGAACTGCACAGGTTTATTTGGTAGTCTGGTTCTAGCCTCGTCACTACATCGCCGAGGTTAGGCTAGGCACTTACTCAGTACATGGGGTCAGTTGTACAGATGGTACCCCTGCACTTCTTTATGTTTTGCAGATTACGCAGCCGGACCCCGAGGACATTATTAGTGGGAGTGTCTTCCAGCTCATTATAGAGGCTTTGAGGTATACCCGGTGGCGTTCGTGGGCCTTGGCGTCTCTTCTGCCCCTTTGTCTTCAATTCTGTCTTGTTTATTCCTTTAGTTTCAGAGGCAGACATGTATTTCCTTTCAGACTTGTATTTAGCACTCTTAGACAGTTCGTGATTTAGTGACACCAGGTTTTTTGAAATTTTTCGTCGATGTATTGTAATTTTCTTTACTTAGCTTAAAACCGTATTTATTTACGCTGTTTAATTTGTGAACTGATTTAGTTTATCTGTTAAGATGAGGTTATGATGCTAGTTTAACTACACATGTTGGCTTGTCTAGCGGGTTCAACGTTAGAAGCCATCACGGCCCGACAGTGGGATTTCAGGGCGTGACACAATGTACCTAAGGCTCAACTTGCCCCTTCTTCCGAACCTCATCACGCCCTTCATGGGCGACTCGAAGAAATACCCGGTCTCCAATCATAAATGCCAAATCACAAACTCTGCGATCTGCATAACTCTTCTGCCTGGAGTGAGTTGTACGAAGTCTATCCTGAATAGTCTTCACTTTATCCAAGGCATCTTTGACTTCCAACATACTCACAACTCAAGGCCATATACCAAATCGAGGCAGAAATCAAACACTCAATAAATCTTGCCACATTTCCAGCCAACCCTTTTGACACAATTCCCAGTCTGAACACATCTAACCATCAAATAATACCCACCACATAGGCATCTAGTCACCAATTCTCTCACAAACGGACATACAAGTCCCCAATTACATGTACTCACACAACGAAAATCTCAGAAATCAAGCCACATAATGAATCCGGCCTCAAATCCTCAAGACTGGCCCATTACCAATATGCCAAAATCACATCTCATCCATGGAAGTCTCGAGCCGTTGATGCACAACTGATACCAAGCGCTCTCGTGCGCGTTCGAATACATGGAAGGAATACAAGAGTTACTCTCTTGGCTGGATACAATGGATTCACATGACAAGAATTTAAGAATGTGAGGTTTTTCCTAAGGGTTCCGCAGCCTCTCGAATATAAGTACAAACGTCTCCGTATCGATCCACAAGACGCTACTAAACCTGCTCATGGCCGGTGAGTCCTATGTAACCTAGCGGTCTGATACCAAATAGTCACGACCCCAAATCTAGCCCTGTCGTGATGGCGCCTATCGTGGAACTAGGCCAGCCAAAACTTCACTCAAATCATAATAAGCTCCCCTTTACATCTTTACTATATCGATTATCCATAAAGGTTTCCTTTAAACATTTATAAAAAAGTTAAAGTTATACTGAATATTAAATAAAACCCTCGTGAACCCGGAGTCACCGGTCATGAGCATCTACATAAAATATACAACTCAAAAGAAAATAAATTCTATAATAGTAAGTAGGAGAGGGAGCAGGATTGAGGACGCATGCATCCACCTCGCAAACCTCCGAGAATCTCTGGAACCGATAGGCAGCTCGCCCTGCCCTAACACCTGAATCTGCATCCAAGGTGCAGGGAGTAATGTGAGTACACCAACTCAGTAGTAATGAAAATAAATCAGGTCTGAGCAACAAGAGACACAAAATTAATGTCATCAAATCACAAGATGCACAACCTTTCTTTCCAATAGTATAACATAGATATATGAAATCATCATGCCTTAAAACCAATTTCAAAAAAATCCTTTTAAGAATGTATATTTTCTACAACTTCAAACCGAATGATTTAGTATGAAAATGAAATGAATCATATAGAGGCCCCTCAGGCAAAACATATTTCATAAGCTCAGAGTGAAAGTAGTAAAATCATAAGTAGCCCCTCGGGAAAAAAGATGTGTCATAATCAGCCCCTCGGGCATGCCTCAGAGTCACTCATAATCAGTCGCTCAGCACCTCACAGTCACTCATGCCTCCCAATCCATCGTCACTCGGAACTTGGCACTCGACACTCTATGCGCTCACTGTAGGGTGTGTGCAGAATCCGGAGGGGCTCCTTCAGCCCAAGCGCTAATATCAAGCCACCTCGTGGCATATCATATACTCACAATCAGGCCCTCGGCCTAACTTAGCAGAACCACTCAAAAAGCCCCTCGGGAGAATTAGTAAAACAGGGTACTCGACCCAAAACATCATTTTGAAATCTCAAAGTAGTGTAAATCAGGATGAGTTTCGAAAATAGTAAGCACTATGCGACTGAGTTAAATCATCAATACATAGTGAGGAAAAAAGTAGTAAAAAGCCTCCAAGGGGTCTAAACAGATCGGCACAGGCCCCAAACACGGCTTATAGCACAAATATTTCAACAATCTTTAGAACATAATTATCATAAGGTTTTGAGTAAAACATGCAACTCATTAGTTGTTGCGGAGAGGACCTAGTCCAATCCAAAAATCAGTGTGCACCACATACTCGTCATCCGACATGTGTGCCATTCTAAAACAGTGAAAAAAAAGTAGTTAGAGGTTTCATACCCTCAGGAGAAGATTTATAACCATTATTTACCTCTACCAGGCAACAACCCTAGTCCGCTATGCTCTTGCCCCTCAAATTTTCTTTCGATTGCTCCGAATCTAGCTAAAATCAGTTTAACATCATCAATATATACGAAAAGGAACACAACCCAATCGAAAACTATCAAATTATACAAGAATCTCGAAATCCGGCTAAACCCGAGCCCCAGGCCCACGCCTCGGAATTTGATAAAATTTACATCACTAGAATCCTCGTCATACCACGATTCTATACGTACCAAGAGCACTAAAATCGGACCACAATTGCCCACTCAGATCCTCAAAAGAAAAATCCAATTTCCATGCACCTTTCTTCCCCAAATTTGGGTTTAATTCCAACAATTTTATTGTTCAATTACTTAGAAAACAACATATAAATGAGTTATGAAGTTTAAAACCTTACCTCCAAGTGATTCCCTCCAATTTCTTCTTTAAACATCTCAAAAGAGATTCCAACTCGTTCAACAATGGAGGAAAATGAACTATTCTCGCACAAATGGCCTTTTAAAACATTCTTCCCAGCCATTGAATTTTCCTCAGTGCGATTGTGACTCTAGACATGCGATCGTGATGCACAGACCAGTCACTAAATGCGATCGCAGACCATTACACGTGATCGCATAGAATAACTCTCCACCCCACACACGCGCCTCAGAATCCTCTACGCGATCGCACCAACACCCACGCGATCGCACTGCCTTACCTGCCCCACTCTTAGACTCTACGCGATCGCATACATCCTCTCGCGGTCGCGTAGAAGGAAACCAGAACCTCAAACCAACAAAAATCTACCCACTTTTATACTTATTTTCCACTGCCAATCGGAAATCGCCAAAAACTAAATTTCGCCAATTCAAGCTTAATTCTACACCGGACATCAAAACTCCATTCCGAACACAGTCCTAGGTCCCAATTTACCTAACGAAACCATCCGAGCCATAAAATTCACATTCCGAGGTCGTTCACCAATAAGTCAACTCTCAGTTGACTTTCTCAACTATTAGGCTACCTTGAGAGACTAAATGCCTCAATTCTCAGCATGACCACTCCAGACCCAAACCAACTGACCCAACACAATAAAAATAGGCTAGCAATATATGACAAATGCAGAAATAGGGGAAATGGGGCTAAACTCTCGTAACGACCGGCCGGGTCGTTACACTAACTTAATGTGCTTGATTGCAGGTTTTGGTCAAAATGAGGCAAAGAAGCAATAATAAACTCATGAAGGAGTCAAACATGCACACTAGAAGCAGGAAATGGACACCTGACCACGATGCAGCAGCATAGTGTTCATCACTGAGGCGGATACAAAAATGCGGCCCGCGTAAATTAGGATCAGATAAGCTGTAACCAAGTACAAATAGTGCCGCTGACCGCACTACAAAAGTGCGGCCGCGAACCCTTTGGTGCGGCTGCGACAGGATTTATGCTGACAGCGAGATAGAGATTCAGAGAGTTTTAAAAGTTGACTCAAAAGGAAGAATGTGGCCCGCGTCTAAATTACGAGACTACAAACTTACCAAACGCGGACGCGGTGGAAATTTCGTTGGGAGCGTGATAAGAGGTTCAGAGACATGGCAAGTGAAACCTAACTAAGGAACGCGGTCTGCGAACATAATACGCGGCCGCGATTGAAGCCATCGCGGACGCGAATGTATTTACGCTGTCTGCAAAACTAGTCCAGTCCAAGCCCAAATTTGATGAAACGCGGTCCATGCTCGTTATTGCACGGACGTGAAAGTCCAAGAGCTAAGGTGCCCATTTTTATGCTCTCAGCGAAACCTCCGTAGGGGCATTTTTTTCCAAAAAATTCAGTTGTGTATAAATAGATGTTTTTAACATTTTTAGGTTAAGTTTTTTTTACCAGGGAACACGTGAACAACCACACTTTACTTTTTTGAGTAATTTTAGAGTAGTGTTAGCTTCTATATTTAGATTTTATTCTTGTATTTTAATTTTATGGATTATATTACATCTCCATCTTTGATTTCTACCATTGTTATGAGTAGCTAGACCCCACGGTTAGGGTTGTGACCCAACCTTAGGGTGGGTATTTTATGGGTCTTGAGTTTTAGGGCTTAATTGTCTATGGGTTGGTGATATTTAGCTTATTTCATGCTTTAATTGTAGAATTGGTGGTTGCAAACACTGATTCGTCACTTATGGCATACGATCTTCTTGAGAAAGAGGGACTAAGTCAAGGAAAAGTAGGCTAACAAGGAATTCGGGTGAATTCAAGTGATTGATAACCCCAATTAAAGGGTTAAACCTAGAGATAGTAATACTCGACTTGAGCCACTTTTACTTGCACTGCTTGAACAACCATTTGGGCTTGAGAAAGCCAAATTGGGCAAAGTCACTAAAACTATCGAGAGGTATAGAGTAAGTATTTGTCTGTTAAGGTTATATCACGAACCCAATCATGACAAGCTAGTCCTAGACTCTCGACCCCATTAGATACTCGCCTACGCGGAAGTCACTTCCTTAGTGCCTGAAAAACTCTCACAAATATATTGTAGTTAGATACTCTTTAGCATTTACTAGTATAAAATTAGAATAGAAACAATCCCAACCATGGTTGGAAGTGAAATTAGAAACAACACGCACAACTAGATTAGGTAGAAACCCAACTCCCAACCAATATTAACGACATGTGGATATCGATTCCGACCTATCGGGTAAAACTACATCGACCTGTCCTTGCTACTTTATAGTGGTGTAGGGTTTGAACTGATCACCTAGAAACAGTTCCAAAAACTCGTTGCTCACAAACGCACACACAAGTATATGTGGTCATCAAGTAATATAGGATTGTAAGTCCAGATAACGTACCCACAAGGACTTGTGATTAACTACCACTATTAAACTAAGATAATTAATCTATTCAAGCTATTTTCTAATGTAAGATTAATTAACTACAACTAATATAGAGTAGCAAGCAAAGTGATTAAAGAAACAAATTGGCGAAATTTTAGAGACAAGTTCAATCAGAGACAATATTCTGGAGCTATGTGTTAGCTAACATTCCCGTTGAGTTTTCCACTTGAAACGTCTAATTAATTTATCTGGTTTATTGGTTGATGGGGTTAATATTGCTCGTAGTCTTCTCCCGAAGTACTACTCGCTTATTCAAGCTAATCTAACGCCTATATTCCTATGGAGTTAGAATTAACAAGAACGCATTAATAATTCGTGTATAGTAACCAAACAAGGCGATTAGGTATATTCCAATCCTAACTTCAAATTCGTCCCCCACTCAGAGTTAAGATCTTGCTCTACTCAATATTATATGCAATCTAGAAATTCCTCTCCCGAGTTCAATCCTAGATTCGTAGATAGTATTCAATTGGTGATCAAACAATGAAATAATTAAGCGCAGAATTGAATAAACAAACCTATATGACAAAATAATAAGAACATTTCAAGCTTCAAACTACAACGTTCATGTATCACCCAAAACTCTAGAACTAATAAACTATGAAATTAAAAGAAGAGTAGATGAAGAAAAAAACTAGGTAGAAGCCTCCTCCAAGCGTGGTGTGTGTTCCCCCATGTCTATTCTCCTCCAAAGTATGTTCGTCTGCTCCAAAATAGGTTTAGAACTTCTTTTAAACGAGTGGGAGGAGGGGGAGGGCTCTTGGGCCGAAATAACCTTATCTCGAGGGAAGAAAAAAAATCCTGTACCCAACGTTCAGACTAGCGCCTAGCGCTGGCCATGGCGCTTGAGGCAGTACCGTTTTTTAATTCATGTCGTATCACTCTTAGCTCTTTAGGCTTAAGTGAATTCTGCCTAATATTTACTTCGATGGTCTTTAATTCCTTCCAAGTGTACGTTGTTCCCATCTTCACTTGAGGTAATGCTTTCACCTTTTAAATTCATGGATTATTTGCCTTTTGTCCTCTCATGTATTTGTCTTCATTCTACTTTAATTTTTTCTTTATTCTCCTTCCGTATTTTATTTAGTTTTGCTTCGAATTTCTTCATCTTCACATCTTTTTGTTACAACACAGTTAAAATATAATATTAAGCACGAAATAATATAATTAACACTCAAAAAATTATTAAAAATACTAAAACACGAGGCAATAAGAAAATATATGATTTTTTACCAAATATAACAAGTATTCTTACAATTGAACTTTGTCTCCATATAATATTACTCTAATGGGACATCTGCTCATAGTCTGATCAACGCACTTCAAGACCTAGTCCTTTTGATATTTGTTTTTTAATTCTGCAACCTTGTACATCAGCAGACAACAAATATCTTGAACAAATCTGATTCTTTGAAAACTGTTTGTTAATCATGAAACTCACATCAACGACTAAATTTTTACAAAAAATTACTCAAATTTAATAGAACTCATAGTTTGTCCCCACTTCATTCCCAATTCACACCCGTATTCTCTTTCCCCTCACTGTTAGAATGCTTCTGGAGTGACTACCAATAACACCCACTTGTAATTGAAGATAAAATTTTTGTTCAAGAATGAGTTGGAGATGATAGTGACCCAAATTCAGTTTTTAACTTTTACTGGCTTTTGCCGTTCGGGTTTATTTAACAGTGAAAAACTTTTGTTTAGTGAGAGAAAATGAGCTTGGCTAAGTGGATAACAACTAACAAGGGATAACTAGGGAGAATGAAAGTGAAAAGATAAGAATCAATCTAAGCTATTATAACCTAAGGTGAACATATGGCTTTAATCAAGCACTCTACTGAACATCACAAGGATTAAAATTAGAATTTATCAATATTTAAAGGTTTAAAATCACGCATTCCTATTTTGATTATCTATGACACCGTAGTAAAGTGAAAAAGGAAAACAAAATGGTAATGTGATTGGATATATAAATTAAAGTTATTCCTTGTCGTCCAGCCGACTAAGTCATCCTTAAATAGAAACATACAATTAAGAAATGAAAAAAGGAACAGTTTAACAAAGATCTATATATTGAAGACATCTGACATATATACTTTATAACTTTATTTACTATAAAAACAAAAATATGACGTTCTTTCTGTTCTTATTAGTAACCCTTCATATATTCCTTAGTTTCCTACTTCTACCAGCCAAGAATGGAAAAAATATTGTGCCACCAGATCCCTTTGGGTTGCCTTTATTTGGAAATTTGCATCAATTTGATAGTTTAACCCCTCATGTTTATTTTTGGAAACTTACCACGAAATATGGGAAAATCTTCTCATTAAAACTTGGTTCAGCAACGATTATAGTAGTTTCTCAGCAAATCATGCAAAAGTTGTAACAAAAATACAAGATTTAGCATTTTGTAGTAGACCTCCTATTTCTGGGCAGCAAAAGTTG
>MDKI01045757.1:0-26519 GCA_005239505.1 Nicotiana paniculata
CTTCTCTATTAAAGTATTTATATCTAAACACTTAAACCAAATAATGAAAAGAAATAAAAAAATTAAAAAAAAATAGGAAAATATAAAAACGTTAGTGTAGGGGTTCGAACCTTGCATCTCAAGGACAAAACCATCTTTACTACTCCTTCAACGAGAGAGTCACCTAGCTTTTCATGTATAATGTAGCGATTTTCTGCGTTATATAGATAACGCAATTAACATGCGCTATACATTAAAACGCGCTATACGTTAACGGCTAAAGCATCGTTAAAGTATAGTACGGATAATTACCGCGCTATATATAGTATGGTAATTTTTTTTTTTTTACACTTATTAATTTTCTTTTTGTCCAAAAAAATATTATTTTGGTTCCGGACTCAATAAAATGACCCTTTAGCCTCTAGGACCAGATAATCACATTAAGCTTGTGGTCATGATAGTATCTCCATCTAATTATTTCCACTAATGTTTTCTAAAATAAAATCTAGGCAAATCTTGAATGAAACTCAACATCGTCTTTCCTAAATTTTAGCCTGACGACGTCAAATATTTTTTTTTTTTTTTCCATTTGCGGTCCGCTTGTTTGGTATTAGCATGGGACACGACTAAATCTGAATTTACATTGAAAAATCTTATTTTTGGGGGTAAAGCGTTTGGTAACAAAGACAATTTCATACTCATGCTCGAACCCGAAATCTCTAATTAAAAATAAAGGAGTACTTAACATTCAACTACAACTCTTGTCACTATGACGTCAAATATCTCTCGGACACGCTTTCATCTTTGTTTTTGTTCATGAAGAATGTTCCAAATTCAAACAAAATAATTTTTATAACAATTTTTTCCCCAGTTAGACAAGTACGTCCCCCATTTATCTTGCTTCACTTAAATAAATCTTTGTCAATAACGCCACGCAGAATTTTGGATGCTTAATACTCAAACCATGCTCTTTTTGTCAATGTACAATTAATTGTATATGGATCTAACTTGAAGATTTGGTGTCTTAAAGAAATGTGGTCTTTGTTTTACCTATAAAATTCCATGTCTTATGCCATGATTTACGCTGATATTCTTCCATTTATCCTTATTAGATACATAGGCGAATGGTTATTTTCTCTTTCGTCTCTAGGTCAAAGTTCAGATATGACATATCACTAGTATTAGCACCCACACGGACGCGCGGACACTGATCATGTCAAATATTTAAGTTATTTGGATTATATATAAATAATCTTAAAATTTGAATTTTCTCGATAAATATAAATAATAATTGAATAGTAATTAAGAAACGCTATATGAAAAGATTAATCATTTCTCAAATATCCTAGTTATAATTCTATTTTTCTTTTTTGATACCATTCTCGCCGATGTTATTGGATCCTAAAAATAGTCAGGAAACAAAATAATAACTCATATTTATGGCAAAACAATCAAATATTAAGACTATGAAGACACTCTTCGGATACGACTTGACTCTTTTACTATTACTTGAACTTTATTTGGCGCATTGATATCTTATTATATCAACTACTTTTCCCCTCCCTCCATTATCTTATTAACCAAAGATTATTCGGTCTCTAATAGATAGTGTAATCTTCTTATGAATTTTTGGTTCTACCTTCATCTTCTTTTATATATAGCATTCCTACCTCTATTATTTAGATGATTGACAGTCGTTCTTTAATCCTTCGAGGCTCTGGAAAGAATAAGGAGATCGACAACAACTCGCATACCCATGCCTCTGGACATTTAGGGGCGACTATAACATGATGGATCTAGATATGATAACTTGAAAGAATAAGGATCTTGTGCCTAACTTAACAAAAGACTGGCTAGCTCGTGGAATAAAAATTGCCCAAGAACACATGAGGAAACAACAACATATATATTTCATTAATTAACGAGAAACTTTTGATATGGAGTTCTTGACAACAAATGCCAACCTCTTTATTAGAATAGAAATTCATAAAGAAACTTAGCATTTAGATTATATAGAGTGTTTGATACAAAGAAAAATATTCCTCGTGACAAAACGAATTTTCTTTAACGATAAGTGATTTTTTTATTTTATGGTATCTGGTAACAACTTGTTTGGATGATTGTTATGTATTCCATTATGTATCATATGGTATTGTATTGTATTGTGATGTATCATTTTGATGTATATAATTTTTGGATAGATTGTATTATTAGCTATTGTTTTATGATTTCATCTACCAACAATATGAAGGATACTTGTAATATTACCAAAAATAAAAGTAAGATATGAGGTAGAATTATTATATAAAAGGTAGGATAAATAATAAAATATAATTATTTAAAAATAAGGAAGAGGAATATGAGAGGGAAAAAAAAGGTAACGACACGACCACACCATATCGATTGTTAAATAAAGTGGCATTTTTCGTCGTTATATAACGACGAATTTATCTACAATACAATAAAATGTAAATAACAAACAAAACAAACATAATAATATTTAAAATAACAATACGATACAATACGACATGTAGCAATCACCCAAATAAGTTGTAAGTAAGCAGACAAAATATCCTAAAAAAAATAATATATAATCTAGGTGGAGACGGGGGTCGGAGCCAGGATGAGGGTTGGTGGGGTGGGGTTGACTACTAAGGGGTACTATGGGTGATAAGTTGGGTCTCCACCGGTGTTTTGTCACCGACCGGCCGCGATGAAGAAGCATTTTCCTTTTGGGGAACTGTTTTGGAGGTTTTTGTCATCCTTGTTTGAGTTTGAAGAAGAAAAGAGATGATAGAATTTGATGAGAGGTTAACAACAAAACATGAAAATCTTGCAGAAGAGAGGAACTTAGAAGATAGGGAAAGCTTTGGAAATTAAAGAAGGTTAAAAGTAAAGTTTGAAAGAGTGTAAAAAGAGGCCTATTTATTGGATTTACGGCGACGGTTCAAAGCCACTAGTGGCCGACCACCAACTGACGTACATTAATACCTTGGGAAATTGTACCGACGGGACATTTCGGTTACTTCCGCCGCGTACGTTACGAGGGTGGCGTCATGACAGGTCCGGGTAAAACTCGAAGGCTCAATTCGTTTCTTGTAGTTTCACTCCAAAAAATGAGGGGACTGTCTGTATGCGGTTAAAACCGGGCCCACCCGATTTTGCTATTTGATCGAGACCAGGAAGTTACATCGAGGGTCGATCTCATAATGGAGCATACTGAATCGCGAGGACAAGGTATCGAGTTCGGAATCGAGTCACATGTCGAGATCGAGGCTAATAGAGACCGAAGCCAAATGATACAGAGCTCGAGTAAGGTCGAAGATGTCACAATAACAGAAAGGCGAGATATCCGTGACTGGTCGAGGATCATGGCGTAAATCTCGAAACGGATCAAATCTGAAATAGTTAATTAGCCGATCATGGGATCTCCTTCTGTGATTAGAGTTATACCATAAGTAAAATTCCTCTACTATATAAAGAGGTGTTCTAATCATTTGTAACATATTATTCTCAGACATCAAAGCAATATAATTCTCTTTCTCGCTTACATTCTTGTTCATCAGCTTGTTATATTTTTAAATTGTCCTTGCATCAATCTGTTTGTGGGTATTCTAACTCGAGGGCTGAGTTCCATTTAAACACTAGTTTGTTTTATTTTACTGTCGATTACTATTATTAATCTTCATAATTATCAGTTGGTGTTAAGTGAAATCACATATCATTAAAATACATTATAAGTTAAATTGTTATCCAGTTTTAAGGGTAAATAGTTTGGCGCCCACCGTGGGGCTAAGGATAATAGTGGTTGCTTATACTGATTCCGATAACACACACTACTTTACACTTGTTCTTGTAACTGTTTTTGTTTTCAGGATAGAACATGTCAAACTCAAAACCAGCCTCCACACATGGTGAAAATAGCCTCGAATTTCACGAGGAAAATGACAATATAGCCTCCCCAGGGATCGAGGTACCTCAGGCTGATCTCGAGGGAGTACCAATTGCAAATCTCATCGACGTCAGTTCACATATCGCCCTAAATGGAAATTTGGGCATTGATCCTGAAGGTAGCGTACACAGGGAAGGTCGATCTGGTGGTCGAGGTACCAGTGCGGAGGAGACGGTGGATTCAGCCTCCAATTGATATTCGAGAGGCTATAGGCTCAACAAGCCGCTATAGCACTATTACAAAATCAGCACCATGCACCAAGTGGGTTCGAATCTGAGCCTCCACCAGAAGTTGTTCGCAGGGACGAACATGTACCGGAGAGATCGAACGATAATGAATCGGGGACTGACCTTGCCATTATGAAAATGCTCGAGGAACTCACTAAGCGAATTGAATCAGGAGAAAAGAAAATCAAGGCAAACGACAAAAAGGTATAAACATACAACTCTCGGGTTGACCAAATATCGAGGGCACCACCGATTTGAAAGGTATGGACTCAAAGAAGTTCGTGCAGAATTCGTTTCCCCCAAGTGCGTCTCCGAATCCCATTCTGAAGAAATTCCGCATGCCGAAAATCCTCAAGTACAATGGAACCACCGATCCTAATAAGCATGTCACCTCTTATACATGCCCAATAAAGGGGAATGACTTAGAAGATGATGAGATCGAATATGTTTTACTGAAGAAATTTGGAGAAACTCTGTCGAAAGGGGAAATGATATGGTATCACAATCTGCCACCTAATTTTATCGATTCATTATCCATGCTTGCGGATTCCTTCGTGAAGGCATACGCCGGAGCAATAAAGGTTGCGACTAGGAAGTCGGACCTCTTTAAAGTGAGACAGAAGGACAACGAAATGTTAAGGGAATTCGTAGCTCGGTTCCATATGGAACGCATGGACCTACCCCTAGTCATAGATGATTGGTTTGTTCGGGCCTTCACCTAAGGTACCAGTCAAAGATCAGGGTCGAGGATGATCAATTGGGGACCCCTTCCGGTTCCGCCTATCCAAACAGGCCCTTTGGCAGAGTTCAAAAGGACGTCGACAGAGAACCCCAATCGAACAGATATCGGTATCAACCATACAACGCAGATCGTAGGAACAGCGGCCCAGGACGTATTCCCGTCCGAAATGATCGAAGGAATGATCGAGGACAGAGCTCACAAGGGCTCATGAGCAAAATTGGCTTCGATAGACATGCAGATCGCATAGAAGCACCACGATTATCAGAATACAACTTCATCATCGACGCATCAGGTATTGTGTCAGCAATTGAGAGAATCAAAGATATTAGATGGCCCAGACCCCTATAGACCGATCCATCTTAAAGAAACCCCAACCAGATATGCAAATACCATGGCACCATGGTCATAGAACAGAATACTGCAGACAGCTAAGAGAGGAGGTGGCCCGTCTATTCAACGAGGGGCACCTTCGAGAATTCTTGAGTGACTGAGCTAAAAATCACTTCGGAGACAGGGATGCAAACAGGAAAAATGAACAGGAAGAACCACAGCATGTGATACATATGAACGTTGATGGGGTCGACATACCACAAGGGCCCGTGTTCAAACGCACCAAGATATCGATCACCAGGGAGAAACGGACTCGTGACTATGTACCAGAAGGCACCTTGTCGTTCAATGACGAGGAAGCAGAGGGGATATCACAACCCCACAGTGATGCATTCGTAATCTCTATCCTTATGAATAAAATTTGGGTTAAACGTGTTTTAATTGATCCAGGGAGCTCGGCCAATATTATTCGATCGAGGTTCGTAAAGCAGCTCGGCCTATAGGACCATATCGTGCCCGCAACTAGGGTTCTCAATGGTTTTAACATGGCAAGTGAAACAACTAAAGGAAAAATCGTCTTACCAGTAAATTTAGATGGAACTATTCAAGAAACCAAGTTCCACGTGATCAAGGACGAGATGAGGTACAACGCGTTGCTCGGAAGACCCTGGATTCACAACATGAGGGAGGTTCCCTCAACTCTTCACCAAATGCTGAAATTTCCGACACCAGATGGGATAAAATGGTGTACGGGGAACAACATACTGACAAATAAATGTTCGCAATCGATGAATTAATACCGATATCAACACTCTCGTCAGCAAAGGGATCGGAGTCAATGGAAAAAAGGAGGTTAAATAGCAACCACAGGCACCAGCCTCGACTCATTCGGAGAAGCAGGGAACGAGCGATGACGATGACTACTGGATCCCTCAATCCTTCATAATCCCCGAGGATTCTGACGCCAACAAATCGAAAGCCAAAATGTTGGAGCAAGTCATACTGATCGAGTACCTACCCGAGCGAAAGGTATACCTGGGCACGGGCTTAACCCCCGAGCTCAGGGAAAAACTCATTAAATTCCTTATCGATAATATGGATTATTTTTCTTGGTCCCACCTTGACATGACAGGGATCCCCCCGAAGATCACCACACATCGACTAAGCTTGGACCCAAAGTTTCGCCTGTAAAACAAAAGAGAAGGCCCTAGTCCAAGGTAAAACATGCATTCATCAAGGAAGAGGTAACCAAACTTCTCAAAATAGGATCCATTCGGGAGGTAAAGTATCCTGAATGGTTAGCAAACGTAGTCATAGTCCTTAAAAAGGGAAACAAGCTTAGAATGTGCGTATACTATAAGGATTTAAACAAAGCGTGTCCCAAAGACTCTTTTCCTCTGTCGAACATTGATCGTACGATCGATGCCACGGTCGGCAATGAGATCCTTAGTTTTCTCGATGCCTACTCCGGGTACAATCAAATACAAATGAACCCGGAGGATCAGGAAAAGACTTCGTTCATCACTAAGTACGGAACCTATTATTATAATGTAATGTCGTTTGGACTAAAAAATGTTGGTGCTACTTACAAACGCCTAGTAAATCGAATGTTCAAAGAACAAATAGGTAAATCGATGGAGGTATATATTGACAATATGCTAATCAAGTCCCTGCGAGCAGGGGACCATTTGAAACATTTGCATGAGACATTCGACATACTAAGGAAGTATAAACATGAAGCTCAATCCATAGAAATGTGCATTCGGGGCCGGTTCGGGCAAGTTCCTCGGCTTTATGGTGTAAAATCGGGGGATCGAGATAAACCCCAATAAAATCAAGGAAATCGAAAACATCACAGTCATGGACAATGTTAAGGTCGTACAGATATTAACGGGGCGCATAACCGCCCTAGTCCGATTCATCTCGAGGTCTTCATATAGGAGTCATAGGTTCTTCTCGCTACTCAAAAAGAAGAAAAATTTTGCATAGACCCCGGAATGCCAACAAGAATTGGAAGAATTAAAGCAGTACTTCTCGAGCCCGCCACTACTTCATACGCTGAAAGAGGACGAGCCACTATTCTTGTACTTAGTAGTCTCGGATATCGCGGTCAGTGGGGTCCTAGTTCAAGAATAGCAAGGTACAATTTTCTTTTTACTATGTTAGTCGGACTTTAGATGAGCCCGGGACCCAATACCCAAACTTAGAAAAGTTGGTGCTTTCCCTAATAAGCTCCTATAGGAAATTAAAACCACATTATAAGTTACATTATTTTCCAATTTTAAGGGTAAGAAATTTGGTGACTACTTATCCTCTTCGCAATATTTTGCATAAACCCGAACTCTCTGGTTGATTGGCCAAATGGGCCGTCGAGATCAGTGGATATGATATCGAGTATCAACCCTGAACGGCCATCTAGTCTCAAATCTTAGTGGAATTCGTGGTCGACTTTATGTCAGCCCTCGTACCCAAGGTCGAAAAGGACTATTATTAAAATCAGGTACATCATCGGGGGTATGGACCCTTTTCACGGACGACACTTTGAACGTGAAAGGGTCCGGGCTAGGCATCATTTTGAAGCCGCCCACAGGTAATACAATTAGATAGTCTATCAAAAGCTCCAAGTTAACTAACAATGAGACTGAGTATAAGGCCATGATTACAGGTCTCGAGCTAGCTAAGAGTTTGGGAGCAGAGGTCATCGAGGCCAAATGTGACTCCCTAATTGTGGTAAACCAAGTCAACAGAACCTTCGAGGTTCGAGAAGATCGAATGCAGAGGTACTTGGACAAATTACAGGTGACACTATATCGGTTTAAAGAATGGACCCTACAGCATGTACCTCAAGAACAAAACAGTGAGGCCGATGCCCTTGCAAATTTGGGCTCATTGGTCGAAGACGATGAAATTAGCTCGGGGACCGCCGTACAACTTTCGAGGTCGGTAATCGAAGAAGGCCACGCCGAAATAAACTCCACAAGTCTAACATGGGATTGGAGGAATAAATATATCGAGTACCTAAAAAATGGGAAGCTTACATCGGATCCTAAAGAATCGAGGACTCTACGTACGAAGGTCGCACGATTCACATTACCCCAAGATGGAACACTATATAGAAGGATATTCGATGGACCATTGGCAATATGTTTGGGTCCTAGAGACACCAACTACATCCTACGGGAAATTCACAAGGGCACTTGCGGGAATCATTCCGGTGTCGAATCATTGGTTCACAAAGTCATCAGGTCAGGATACTATTGGGCCAATATGGAAAAGGATATTAAGGAATTTCGGAAGTGCGACAAATGCCAAAGATATGCGCGGATGATCCACCAACCCGGAGAGCAACTCCATTCAGTCCTATCCCCATGGTCGTTCATGGAATGGGGAATGGATATCGTTGGCCCTCTACCATCATCCCAAGTTAAAGCAAAATTCATTTTGTTTATGATTGACTATTTCTCTAAGTGGGTTGAAGCGCAAGACTTCGAGAAAGTCAGAGAAAAAGAAGTCATAGACTTCATCTGGGACCATATTATATGCCAATTCGGGATGCCTGCCTAGATCGTATGCGAAAATGGAAAACAATTCGCCGGCAGTAAAGTGACAAAGTTTCTTGAAGATCACAAAATAAAAAGGATCCTATTGACGCCATATCATCCTAGTGGGAACGGACATGCCGAATCGACAAGCAAGACCATCATTCAAAATCTAAAGAAAAGATTGAGCGACACTAACGCAAAATGGAGAGAAATATTGCCCGAGGTCCTTTGGGCATATCGAACAACGACAAAATCCAGTACGGAGGCAACACCATTCTCTTTAGTATATAGCGCCGAAGATCCGATCCCAGTCGAAGTCGGGGAACCTAGGGTCAGGTTTCGATATGCAACGGAAAAGTCAAATCACGAGGCTATGACTACAAGCCTCGAATTGTTAGATGAAAAACGGGAAGCCTCCCTCGTTCGAATGGTCGCACAGAAGCAGCGGATCGAAAGGTACTACAACAAAGAGCCAATCTTCGACACTTTAAAATCGGGGACTTGGTTCTGAGAAAGGTCACCCTCAATACTCGAGACCCAAACGAAGGAAAAGTTGGCCCGAACTGGGAGGGACCGTATCAGGTCCTCGATATCGTCGGAAAGGGATCATACAAACTTGGCACGATGAATGGCGAACAATTACCAAACAAATGGAACGTCTCAAATGATATTACTACTACCTTTCTCCATTTTCATTTATATTTTACACTAACCAGTTGCAGGTATTCGATTGAAGACATCAAAGGATTCTCCAAACACGAAGTCCTTAGGTCTGAAAGAACGCGTTGCACTCTTTTTCCCTTAGACTGGTTTTTGTCCCAAATGGGTTTTTCCGACGAGGTTTTTAACGAGAAAACCATTGTTCGTGCTAATTTAGAGCAATTCAACAACATCCGAGGTTTCTTTACAATCAACCTCGAATACTGGGGGCATCACCATCGTATGGTTACAAGGAAAATACTCTGTGTCAACAGGGTCTCGATAGGTAAATTTTGTAAAGGGCCAAACGATCGAATGAACCGTGTCCATGTAGATTATTCGATCCCTAATGGAAAAACATGTACGCATGTGTAATATATTGAAAGAAGTATTATTCCTTACCAGATGTTCCATTCCTTAGAAAAGTTTATACTTTACAATTTTATACTTATGATCTATTGTGGAAACTGGCTTAAGGGCCAATCACAACTGAAGTTCAAACAACTTAACCCATACTCGGGGACTGCCGCCCAAAAAATCGACATGTTCGAATTACTAAACCTCAAGATCGTAAGACATTAAAAAGGAAATCCTCAATTTTATAGGCCATGACCACCCCACTCGGGGACTGACACTTCGAACAAGTTCAAAGTGTAACTGGGAAACAAGCCTAAGGGGCGAATCCCAAACTAAAGGCTATGGCCAAATTAACACGGTTCGGAGACGTCCGAATTTCGTATAAAACAGGCCTTCGAATACTTTTACAAACCGATTAAAAAGTCTACCCTTGGCAAAATGACAAAAGGATTTCGACAACGTTAAATCTCGAAAAACCCTAAGGGGTATCGAATTATTCGAACCCTCGAATAATTTTGTGCGAAGTCATAACAAAGCAAGGGGTTTTGATAACACCAACCCTTAAAAAACCTAATGGGTAAAGATTTATCTCATGCTAAGGCACGACAAATTTTTATATGATTAACTCTATTAAGCCAAAAAAGGGAAAATAAAGCCGTTCTTTTGAGGTCATCTCGTCCTAATTCAAGAGCCCAAGGGCTATTTTATTTTTTGAGTTCGATAAATCATCCTTACTCAACTAAAATCTAAGGGTCACTCTACTTCAAGTTCGAGCAAGTACTCACTCGATTATAAGGACTACGCTGGTCCGACCTCAATCTAATTCCCTAAGTCTCAAACTTGTGAGAAAAATCTTCATAAGGCATGAAGGCATGAATGAAACAAAATTTTCATGAGGCAAGAAATAGAATAAAGACAAGTCAAAGACAAAAAACATCTTTTATATATACGAAGATATTTACAAGGACCGATCAGGGTCCCACGCAAAAAATCAAAAAAGAAAAAGTCTAAAGATTCCTAATTTTCCTTGGGGGCAGCTTCTCCTTCATCGGGGTCCTCCCCATTCTCGGACCCGCACTTGCTACCATCATCATCATCATCGGAAGAGGCCAGCACTCTAGCATCGGTTGCATGCTCTTTAGCCTTTATTATCTCATCGGTAAGATCGAAACCTTGAGCTTGAATCTCCTTGAGGGTTTCCATCCAAGATTGGAATTTGGTGAGTTCAGCAATCCAATGTGCTTGAGTTTGAGCGGTCTCGGCATCCTCTCTCGCTTGGACTTGAACAACTTCAGCATCGGAACAGTAGACATCCATGATTGCCTCCACCTCGGCCTTTGCCTTTTCGGACTCAGATTTGTCCTTTGCATGTTCGGAAGCCAACCGAGCCTCAAGATCCTCTAGTTTCTTTGCCTGGGCTGAGATTTTCTCCTTCATGCCTCAAATCTGACTTTCGACTGATGACAATTGGGCTCGAGCAGCCTCTTTCTCTACAGCAAAGTGGTCCATACTTTGTTTCCACCCCAAGGTCTCCGTCTTCATCTGTTGAACTCCTCACGGAATTGCTCGATCCTATCGAACTTCTACTACAGCTGTGAGATTGAAGTGTTAGCCACTGTCCCTGAATCAAGACCATGAGATTTTAAGGTTGTCATTACCTGCTCGATCATGTCGGTCTGATCTTTGTGAGCCTTAGCCAACTCGGTTCAGAGGTCCTTGATCTCTTCTTCTCTTTGCCCGCAGAGAAGTTTGAGGCCATTCCTTTCCTCCGAGAGCCCTTGAAGGTCGGCCTCACATTGGCTCAGCTCAGCTCGGGATTTGGAAAACGCCTCCTGATGGAGTGCCAAGGCCTATACAGAAGAATAAAAGAGATCAGACACAAAAAGAAGAAATAAAAAAGTATGATGTCAACGAGGGGAGTTGAGGCTTACCCAATTCAGAATTTGTTGAGCCTCATCAAAGAGACTCGATGCTTCACTAAGGTCGGAGTCATATTCGACCCCGATAAAATAACCTCGGAAGGGGTCCTCCCCTCCGGGGGCTCCGTCTACCTCGGGGGTCTTCATAGCTTGGGCCTCCCGAATTTCCCCCTCAAAAAATGAAGGCAAAGTTGGAGAATCTCCAATTTTAATTGCCCCAAGTGGGTCTCTTGGGGCATTCTCTTCACTTCGAAGGGCCTCGGAGTCGGCCCCTTTAGACGTACCCACCATTTGCTCATTTCGGTGGGAGGCGTCTTCGATCTCCGATGACTCGAGGACTTTTCTCGAGTCCTTTTCCAAAACCCCCTCAGCTCGAGGCAGGATCTCATCAACCACCACCGATTCAGCGGCCTTTGGGGTATCGATGGTCTTCTTCACTCGGGACACCAGTACGGAGCCATCGTCTTCTTCTTCTTCTTCCTCCCTTAGCCGCTGAAGTACATCTGCAGGAAGGGCACCAATATCTATCTTTAGCTTACGAACAGGGGGTTTCTTGGGCTTTGGGACCCCGGAGGTCAAGGTCTTTTTCCTCTTCTTATCCCTCGCCGGTTTCGAAATCGGGGTCGAAGTCTCCTCCTCGCCAAACGGGGGCCTCATGACCGCATCTTTGCCAAGGCCTACACACGAGAAAATTGAAAAAGTATAAGAAGGATATCATGATCAAATAATCAGATATATGAAAAAGGGGCTTACCATGATTCTTGGCCTCCCATTGACCTTTTGCTAAATCGCGCCAACAACACTCGGCATACGTGAAGGTCGAGGCCAGATTTCGAACCCAGCTCTCGAGGTCAGGAATCGCACCGGGCATCCAAGCAACCGCTACATCACGAAAAAAGACATTAATGAGAAAAGGTGAAGGAATGAAATATTACATGGAAGCTAACAATGATATAATACTTACGTTTCATGTTCCGTTTCTCAGGAAATGGCATCTTCTCTGCTGGGATTAGGTCGGAAGTCCTCACTCGAACAAACCTGCCCATCCAGCCTCTATCTGTATCCTCATCTATGCTTGAGAATAGCACCTTGGTAGCTCGATGCTGGAGTTTTATCATCGAGACGGGGGCTGTACAATCTAATGAGGTGGTCGAGGGTGAAAGACATCCCCTCAACTTTGCTCACGAAGAATCGAAGCAGGATGACAATTCGCTAAAAGGAGGGATGGATTTGGCCCAGGGTTATCTGGTACTGACGACAGAAATCGACGATGACAGGGTCGAGGGGGCCTAGCTTGAAAGGGTAAGTGTAAACACTCAGAAACCCTTCCACGTGGGTGGTGATATTTTCTTCAGGGGTTGGAATCACCACCTCTTTGTCTTCCCAATTGCAGTCTATCTTTAACTACTTGAGGAAGGTCTCAATTATCGAGCATATGTACCTTGACATTGGCTCGCATCGACCAGGGATCGAGGAATTTCTCTCGATCTTAAATTCGGAAGTAGGGACGCACCCTCAACGAACGCAGTCCTCAAGGCGCGGCTCCACCGGTGTTTTGTCACCGGCCAACCGCGATGAAGAAGCATTTTCCTTTTGAGGAACTGTTTTGGATGTTTTTGCCATCCTTGTTTGAGTTTGAAGAAGAAAGGATATGATAGAATTTGATGAGAGGTTAAAAACAAAACCTGAAAATCTTGCAGAAGAGAGGAACTTAGAAGATAGGGAAAGATTTGGAAATTAAAGAAGGTTAAAAGTAAAGTTTGAAAGAGTGTAAAAAGAGGCCTATTTATTGGATTTACGGCAACGGTTCAAAGCCACTAGTGGTCGACCACCAACTAATGTACATTAATTCCTTGGGGAACTGTACCAACGGGACGTTTCGGTCACTTCCGCCATACAGGTCAGGGTAAAACTCGAAGGCTCAATTTGTTTCTTGTCGTTTCACTCCAAAAAACGAGGGGACTATCTGTATACGATTAAAATCGGGCCCACCCGATTTTGCTATTTGATGAGACTAGGAAGTTACATCGAGGGTCGATCTCGTAACGGAGCAGACTGAATCGAGAGGACAAGATACCGAGTTCGGAATCGAGGCACCTGTCGAGATCGAGGCTAATAGCGATCGAAGCCAAATGAGACAGAGCTCGAGTAAGGTCAAAGATGACACAATAACAGAAAGACAAGATATCTGTGACTGGTCGAGAATCATGACGTAATTCTCGGAACAGATCAAATCAGAAACGATTAATTAGCCAATCATGGGATCTCTTTCTGTAATTAGAGTTATACTATAAGTAAAATTCCTCTACTATATAAAGAGAAGTTTTAATCATTTGTAACACATTATTCTCAGACATCAAAGCAATATAATTCTCTTTCTCGCTTACATTTGTGTTCATCGGCTTGTTATATCTTTTAACTGTTCTTGCATCAATTAGTTCGAGGGTACTCTAACTCGAGGGCTGAGTTCCATTTAAACACTGGTTTGTTTTATTTTACTGTCAATTACTATTATTAATTTTCATATTTATTAATTGGTGTTGAGTGAAATCATATATCCTTAAAACCACATTATAAGTTTAATTGTTAATCAATTTTAGGGGTAAACAAACCTCATCTCAAAATTGAGAAAGTGTTCGAGCTTAATATATGGTTTGTGAACATGAAAAAGAAAGTTTCTCAATAATATTGGATTAAGAAAGTGAAAGCACCCGGTAGGATCAAATTCCTAGAAAAAATTTATCTAAAATTTTATGGAGTATATGATTATGCCAAAGGATGTTTTTATTAAAAAATTTATACTATAAATATCCTTGAAAGAGAAGCAAAGAAGAGGAGGAAAGGGCAATTGATGTGTACCCTATATATTTATGTTTTCCCATGACGTGTACCCTATATAATACTCCTAGACAAAGTTAAAAAGCTAGTACAAATCAGTAGTTAAAGTAACAGACTACATAGACAACTGACAAGAGCAAAGCGCGTGGGTCCCACTCAAAATACGAAAATCATCCTTCGCGTGGACTTTTTTGCGCACGGTCGTAGTAGCTATCTTAGGTGGGTCCTACTTCCTGCAATCTTTTTTCTCGTCATGCGAAGTTCTTTTACTTCAATGCTCCTTGGTCACCGCCACGTACTCACATAATGAAATGTGACGATCGAAATTGACGAGTAAGAGTAAAAACAGATTCTCTCTCCAGTCCAAAATAAATAATTTTTTAATTATTTTTATATATATTAAAAATTTATCTTTTAATATTATTTTATAATAAAATTGACAATATTAATCTCTACTATTTCTTTATATATATATATATATATTCCTAACACATACTCCAAAAACAATATAGAAAAAAAATAATTTATCGTTTGATTACTTTGAATTTATGTCACATAAAAATTATTAAAAAGCAAGCATGTTTAGTTGATTTTCTATTCTTAAAAGTTAAATACGAAATTTCTGATTAAGCTTAAAAGTAACTAATCTATATATATCTCACTATAATTGTTGATTGCTAGTGAAAAGATAGCTTATAAGAAGAGGAAGGTGTTGAGAAACTGAGCGAGTGTGTGGGTCCCGGTGTAACTGAGAAAAAGTGGGGACCACAATTCTCAGAAACCGCCAACCTGAATGGGACAGGAACAAACTACTCCGATTGCGATTTCAGGCGCGAAAGGCTAAACAAACGTACACCTCATCTGAAATTTTTTATCATATATATTTATATGTATAAAAGTTTAACATAACTAAACAATAAAATAAGAAAATATATCAACAAATAAATTCTATTTTTTTGTGCAATAACAACGCGTAGTAGTTTTTCATAATATTATGTCGAATTGAGTTAATGAACTACGTAAATTCTTGTTGATCAGGTTCAAATTTTAGTAAAATAATACACATTACGTAATTTTTCATCTATCTAACCTTAGTGTATTAATGTTAACCTATTTTTGCCGGTGAGAAATAGCAAATATTATAAAAGATATCTCGAAGACACCAATGTAACGACCCGGCCGGTCGTTCGAAGATTTATAGCCTCGTTTCCCCCATTTATGCCTCTTTATGAGTTGTTCAGCTTCATTATGTTGCGTCGGGTTGATTGGTTCGGGGTTTGGAGTGGGATGAGACTCTTGGTCTCTTATTTAGGAATTCAAGTTGGAAAGTCAATCGAATGTTGACTTATGTGTAAATGGTCTCGGATTAGAATTTTGTAGTTCGGATAGCTCCGTTAGGCAATTTTGGACTTAGGCGCGTGTTCGGAATATAATTGGAGGTCCATGGTAGATTTAGGCTTGAATTGACCGAATTAGGAATTTGGCAATTTCTGGGCGGTGGTGGAGAATTTGATATCAGGGTCGGAATGGAATTCTGGAAGTTAGAGCGGGTTCGTAGATTCATTTATGGTATGTGTGCAAAATTTGAGGCTATTCGGACAAGGTTTGATTGGTTTCAGCGTCATCTGTGTAATTGGGAAGTTTTGTCCTTAGGCTTCAATCTGAAGTAATTTGCTGTTTTGGTATTGTTTTGCATGATTCTTAGGTTCGACTAAGTTTGAATGATGTTATGGGATGTGTTGGATATGATTGGTTGAGGTCCCGAGGGCTTCAGGTGTGTTTCGAACGGTTATCGGATGAGTTTAGCTGTTGAAAAAGCTGTTGATGTTGCTGGTGTTGGGTCTTTGATGTTGGGAAGCGCGGTCCACACAAAAATTGGCATGGACCGCAGTAGGATTTCACGGAGGCGGCAGGATTCCGCGGTCAGCGGTGGAGGCTGGCGCAGACCGCGTAAAATTGGTCGCGACCGTAGGAGATGGGGAACTTCGCGGCCACGGTGGGAAATTCGCAGACCACGGTGAGGCTTATGCGGTGGTGGTGAAAATTGGTGGACTGCGTAGTGATGATCTAAGGGGTACACTATAAATACGAAGTTCAAGATTTTATTTCATATTTTGACCTAAGGAGCTCGGTTAGTGGCGATTTTTTGAAGGGTTTTCAAGAAAATTCACCGGGTAAGTGATTCTAACTCGGATTTGGCTGATAAACATGGATATATCACTAATTTCATCATTTTATTAGTACTTTGGGGTGGAAATTGGGGAAAATTGTAGAAACTTCATAAAATGGGTTTTGAGAGTTGAATGCCGATTCGAAGTCGGATTTCGATAAATTTGGTATGGTTTGACTTGTGAGGGAATGAGTTTCCTAGTTTTGTAAATTTTATTGTATTTCAAGAAGTGGGCTCGGGGAGCCGGGTTTAACCGAATTCAGGATTTTTGGTCGAATTTGATAATTTTTATGCGGGGTTCATTCCTTTAGCGTATGTTGATGATAATATATTGGTTTTGGATAGATTTGGAGCATTTGGTGGCTGAGTCGAGCGACAAAGGCATCGTGGAGTAGGACTTTGGCTTGATTGAGGTAAGTAACGCTTCCAAACTTAGTTCTGAGGGTTCGAAACCACGAACTATATATTATGTGATTAGAATTGAGGTGACACACATGCCAAGTGATGGGCGTGTGGGCGTGCACCGTGAGAATTGTGGCCTGGTTCATTCCATGGCACCGCTTAATGACTCCTTCTTGTTTATATTCGTGCTTCTATCAATGTGATTAAGTAAATATGCTACCAATCATGCTAGATATCATGTTAAGGCCTCACGCTGATACTGTTGAGACCCGAGTGGTCGTTTCTTGCTATCATTTCATTAGTTTCATTGATATTCTGTACTCAATCTTATTCATGCATATCATATCATGTCTCAGTCTCAGTTATTATTATTTGGCACATTATATCATTGTTTCGGGCTAGTTTCATGGAAATGTGAGCCCGTGTGTGTGAGACTGGAGAGTGATGACTGAGTGGGGCTGAGAGCCAGATGAAGAGTGATAGTTGTGGGATCGGGTTGCACGCCGTAGAGGTTATGTTGATGTTTATGATAGCGCTTGGACTGTAGGATCCCCTTCAGAGTCTGTAACACACCCTCAGTGAGCGTAGATGATATCTTTTTTGAGGGATGGATTTCTTTGGACATGGATTTGTCCGAAGTATTATTGAGGGATGGATTTCCCTGGACATGGATTTGTCCGAAGTATTATTGAGGGATGGATTTCCCTGGACATGGATTTGTCCGAAGTATTATTGAGGGGTGGATTTCCCTGGACATGGATTTGTCCGAAGTATTGATACCTGGAGATGGATTTCTCCGCCGGGTTGGATTACCCTTTTTTCGGTACCAAGTGACTTCATAGCCAGTATAAAGTAAGTTCTGGGATGGATTTCCTTGGGCCGGATGGCCATATGCGGTACCGAGTGGTTGAGCACTTGAGAGTGCATACATTTCATACATATTGTGCATTGTTACTTAGAGATATGCAGGGATTGTTACCTTGCATTGTTCAGGATTGCATTTACTTTATTTTTCTGAGCTGAATACTTGAACGGAAAGTGTGTTTTACTGTACAGTTTAAATGTGTTAATTGTTGAGGTTTAGTCCGTCACTACCTCCCAGCCCATAGTTTGGGCTTGTTGCTTACTGAGTTGGTGTACTCACGTTACCCCCTGCACCTTGTGTGCAGATCCAGGTATCCCAGGCCATGGTAGCGGAAGTTGATCATTTCTATTGCGGATCATCTTCGAAGATAGCGAGGTAGCTGCTTGGCGACCGTAGACCCGCCTTTCTCCTTCCCTATCTTCCTTTGTGTATTTTTGTTGGCTATTTCCCAGACAATGTTGTCTTGATAAATTTTGGAACAATTGTAGTATGGCTCATGACTTAGTGAAACCCGTTGTTGGGATTTATTTGTTACGCATTTTGGATTTTATTTATCTCTTTTGCTCAGAATTTCAGTTTTGGAAAGGTGGTTATCTATATTTTTAATGAAAAATCGAATTGGCTAAGAGTGCGTAGGATTTCCTAGTTCCACGATAGGTGTCATCACGACCGGGTTGGTTTTGGGTCGTGACAACCAAGGGATTGTGGCCGGAGATACTTCTAGAAGTATTATGGGCATATAGAACTACTTCGAAAACGAGCACGGGAGAGACACTCTACTCTTTTGTCTATGGGACCGAAATAGTCATACCAGTCGAAGAACCCAGCCTAAGGTACTCCCATGAAAGTGGTGCTAGTAATAATGAGAGTAGAAGGCAGGAACTCGATGAAATCGACGAATGAAGAGATATGGCGTACATAAGGATGGTCGCCCAAAAGAAGCAAGCAGAACGTTATTACAACAAGAAAGCAAAGGTCCGGCCGCTCAAACTCGGGGACTACATACTCAAAGCCAAAACTCAAGAGAGCAAAGACCCACGGGAAGGCAAACTGAGACGACCCGTATAAAATTACAGTCAAAGCAAACAAGGGTGCGTTCCAATTAGAGACAATGGTAAGAAAGCAATTATCGAACAATTGGAACATCAGCCTACCTCAAATACTTCAACTTAAGGAAGAAGTGTCCCACACCGTACTCTTTTTCCTTCACTTGAGTTTTGTCCCATTAGGGTTTTCTTAAGGAAATTTTTAACGAGGTGACGAAGGGGACGCTTCGAGTCGAAGTATGCGATGGAGGGACTATTTTTCTATTTCATTGCCCGACTCCTCAGTAATCTCCAAGTCAAGCAATGAATAAACTAGATAGATCGGGAATGGAACGTTAGCCAAGGCCCAAAATTTGTAACTTTCTCCAATCATGTAATCAAAGCAACAACATCAAAGTAATAAGAAACTTACATTTATCAGAAATATCTATCGGCCCTATGGCGTGATTAACAAAAGGTTAAGTTTGACCCAGCTCGAACAACACCTATCAGCCCTCAACCGCGATTAACAAAAGGTTAAGTTCGACCTTGCTCGAACAACACCTATCGGCCCTCGGCTGCGATTAACAAAAGGTTAACTCGACACAGCTCGAATAACACCAATCGAACTTCGGCCGCACATTAACAAAAGGTTAAGGTAGACCCAGCTCGAACAATACCTATCGGCTGCACCCTAACGAAGGTTGGAATTCGACCAAGTTTGAACAATACCTACTGTACCTCGACCGCAATGTAAAGACTGTAAAATTAGACCAAGTTCGAATGACACATATCGGCCTTCGGCCGCACCATAACGAAGGTTAGAATTCGACTAAGTTCGAACAACACTTATCGTTCCTCGGCAGCGAAAGAGGTTTAAATTTGACCAAATTCAATAAAAGGTTAAACTTAACCAAACAAGAAGCTAAGTCCGACCGAGTTCAAACCTAACCGATCGATCCGCAAACATACTCGACCTATACAGGCAAACGGGGTAATTCAGCCCATAGATATTCAACCCAAAGACTTTGATATTTATATGAACAACGAAAAAAGTATGAAAGAGTAAAACTTGCAAAGTACAGGAACAAACCACGACAAATATGAAAGGTGCAAATTGAAGCAAAAACCAACTTTGATATTTATAGACAAAGGTTTCTTACAAACGCTCTCGAAGACACCAACAAAAATACACAAAACAATTGTTATAGAAACAAACTACTTCTGGCCATCGCCATCACGACCCACGACATCCTCATTGTACCGATCTTCAACGGATTCTCCCTCGTCGCCTAGAAGGTAAATAAAATCATACCAGGCCTCATCCTCAAGGCAATCTACATCATCCTCATCGTCCTCATCTTCTTCGCGAAGAGAGTCATAGTCGGGTTGTATCCATAAGCAACCCGGGCCTCATGATCCTTGATCCGAGCATCCTCAAAGTCCACGACAGGGACGGAGCCCGCCATATGCAACTTATGAAGCACATTCAATCGAGCCTCGATGTGAATCCACTCTTATACAGCCCAGAAGAAACATTAGAGAATCCAAAAGCCATAGATGAAAAAGGCCGTGCAAGTAGTTTGGCCTTCTCGGCCTCCAGAGCGGAAACTTGATCCTAAAGATCGAAGGTCTCTTTCTATAACTCCCCAATACTTTCATTGAGACGTTCTTCTTTAACCCTCACAGTCGGTAAGTCATTTTTTTGCTAAAAATGAAGGTTTTGATTTGCCACATCGAGGAACTCCGCCCTTCTCTAAGCCTCCAACTGAGCAGCTTTTGCCTTATCGAGCTCCTCCTTTTTCTCAGCAACCTCGCCACTAAGAGCCTTCGCCTTGAACTAACACTCTTTGAGTTGGCCTCGCAGTAAGACCACTTGGGCTTGGAGATCGCTACGTTGGGCCTCTATGCTCCTACTAAGCTCGAGCTTCTCCTCTTTGCCCCTCATCGTCACTTCAAGGATGCTGCATTTCTCCATGACCCGTATTAGTTCCTCATCCCTCTTATTTAAGTCCTCTCTCAGGACCCGCATGTCGTTTCCATCACGAAGCTTACACCGGAGCAACCGATACTTCCCAAGGCACGTTGTGTACTTGTCTTTCAGCTTCACGTAAATGTCTATATGCTCTTCTCCCAATGAGAACTCTCGATCTCTAGAATAACCGTCTACAAAGAAAAGAAGGAAAATTAGAACTTACAAAAGAAACCAAAGCATAAGGAAAAGAACAGATGATAATCATACTTACCCGGAGAGCAAAAGAAGCAATGTTGTTCGATAGAGTGTTGTAGTTTATTGTCTCGAGGGTTGTATCCTCAAACTTAGAATAAAGAAGACCAAGGGCAGGGGCTAAGTCATCGGTATTTACAAGAAGATTACGATCCATTGGGATCATAATAGTTCTGGATCCCCCTTCCAACCTCACCTCGAGTTGAGTATGTACCTCGTTAATCCTCAACTCGTCCAGGTCCATGTCAGAGTCATACCCGACTTCCTCTTCAGCAATGACCTTCTCTCGGCCATCAGCAGAAGAAGGGACATCTACTGCGATCCTAAAAGATGAGGCCTCCTCTCGCCTTGAAAGTGCGAGTCCGTCGTCATGCATCCTATCCTCGATTGTGTCCCTCGCGGGATCCATCGATGCATTCATGTTCATCTCCTCCACATGCAGAACCTCCGAGCCACCCCGGTGTTCTCTCCAACATACACAGTGGCCATCTCTCGAAGAACAAAGTCACCTTCTTCCAAGTAGACGGCTACTGGACTTTCTCCTCCCGCATCCACGAATCTCCTCTTACAAGGCATTAGACTACCATCCTCAAGAGAGACATCATCGTCCTCATCAATCAGCGAAAGGAGTTGAGGAGCAGAAGTAGAGGATGGAGTAGGATCGGGCTCTTAGACTGCGGCGACCGAGGAAGGGGTCAGACACAGAAGCGGTAGTAGTTGCAATTGGGGAAGAAGCCGAAGGGACATCAACCTTCCTCTGAAAAGATGGCACCAATGTCTGGCTCCTTCGAAAAGACCTCATACCTGGGAAATAAACAAACGTCAAAGTCAACAGAATGAGTCGGCATACAACAAAAAATAGAGCGATCACGAGGAAATAAGGAAAGTTAACGGTCAAAGGAAGAGCCGGTCTGAACTTCTTGATGAAGCTCGGCCAGTCGCGGATCCCTACGACATGGGGGAGGATTTGCTCGACCCAATCAGAAATGCGCGTGACTAAAAAGAGAGGCTGAGTGTTGGCTAAAAATAAAGAAACAAATCCTTCCACTAACTCCAAGTAAGTAAAAGAACGCGAACAAAAAATAAAACGAGCACTTACGTGTTCCAAGCCTCTGGAAAGCCATTGGTGTTATCCACCACGTCCTCGGTCCTGACGTAGAAAATATAGAGCTAGATTGGGGACTGACCTTATCGTCCATCCTCCCCACCAAACAATTGCCTCCACGGTAGCGAAGATTCAACATCGTCCCCCTATAGAAGCTAGGGGCAAAGAGGTGAACCAAATGCTGCAACGTCAGCTCGACCCCAGCCAACTCAACAAATTTGGTCAGCATTCTAATGGTGTTGTAGACGTATGGTGCAAGCTGAGCAGGGTAGACGCCATAGTGACGACAGAATTCCTCCACCAACGGGAGGAGGGGAACGAATAACCGATGAGGAAAGGATAAACGTATAAAGCAAAGTATCCGGGGCGATGAATCTGTACCACATCCCCACCATCAGGGATCAGCTCGACCTGGTTTGGAAGGCAAATTTGGGCTTGAGTTCTGCCAATTCCTTAGGCGTCATTGTTGATTGAAAGACCCTTGGCGCGACATCAGTTACTTTGGTGAGGTCGGACCTAGCGTCAAGATTACGGGGGATTATTTCCTCCACTAATGGGAATGCTTCGTCATCAACAATGGCGGAAGCACCCTCCCCATGAGGGGGAAACACAACTGCTAAAGGAGGAATATGACTCCCTTCACCGGCATTTGATGGTAAGTCGGACATGATACAAAGTAGTAAAGAAGAATAACGAGCGGGAAAGAATGGAGATGGAGTAAGGCAGCAGAGTGAGGAATGAAGTTTAGAGAAGAAAATGGCAGGAAATATGAAGCTCTGGAAAGTTAGGAGAAGAAAACTTCAAACCTAAGTCCAAAAACCTCAATTTATAAAGATCATGACACTACCCAAAAATGGCTTGTCATAATTGGAACCGGAATCGAAATGGAAGATCCAATTAAGGGTCACATGGGAATCGATGCAACGCATCAGAAATATGCGTCATAATGATACTTGATGTCATGACATCATGAGGGGGAAACACAACTGCTAAAGGAGGAATACGACTCCCTTCACCAGCGTTTGATGGTAAGTCGGACATGATGCAAAGTAGTAAAGAGAATAACGAGCGGGAAAGAATGGAGATGAAGTAAGGCACCAGAGTGAGGAAGGAAGTTTAGAGAAGAAAATGGCAGGAAGGATGAAGCTCTGGAAAGTTAGGAGAAGCAAATTTGAAACTTAAGTCCAAAAACCTCAATTTATAAAGATCATGACACTAAATCCAAAAACGACTTGTCATAATTGGCACTGGAATCGAAATGGCAGATCCAATCAAGGGTCACACGGGAATCGATGCAACGCATCAGAAATATGTGTCATAATGATGCTTGATGTCATGACGTCATTCTGCTCCTTGGATAAGATAACTCCAACAAATCACCGTGGAAACTTGAGGTATTTGAGTTTTGCTCGACACGATGATTACGTCTCTTGTAGCTTACTCGATAAGTTCGATCAAAGTGACATTATCCGCTCATCGAGCTCACCTGCGATGACTACCTTAATAAGCGGAGGGACTAACTGTATGGGTAAAAAATTATCTATAATATGATTAATTCATGTTAGCATTAAAGAGGTAATCACAGGCTTCCATGTGTCACCAATACGACTCCCGTAAAGGTCTTCCCAAGGTTAAAGCGGCTCTAGAAGTAATAAAGGTTGCGATTAAAAAGTCAGCAAGGATCAAGGTCGATGACTCGTCAAAGATCATGGTCGAGGTCGAGCATCCTTGATAGAGTTATAACAACTAATTTCAAGATAGAGCACTAAAGAGAATATTTCAGTGGATATTCTATGCACCTGTACTATTAAGGTTTTTAGGAATATATTTCCTATATATAGAAAGAGACACAATAAGAGGGGACATGAGATATTCATTTCACTACAAAAAAAACTGGAATTAGCTATGAACGTTGTCTCTAATATGTCGCTAAAACGTTCGTAGCTAGCAGAATTTCTTGATAATCCGTTGCTAATCCGTCGCTAAATAATATTAGCGACGAATTTTTCTGTTTAGCTATAGAATTTGTCCGTCGCTAAAACTTGATTTTTAGTAGTGTTTGTAAAAACACATTGACTTTATAGAGAGAATCTGATCCTATTATAAGTATACAAAAATAACTTGTTTACTAAGATTCTTGTCTATCATTTCCACTGGATCCAAGAACAACCTAAGTGTTCAAATGCTTATCAATTATTCATCATTGTCAGAGAGAATATCCAAAAGATCTCACCCCTTTTCAGGTGACTTATACGTTTCTAATTACTTAAATAGGAGTATCATTTATTGCCACTTGTTACTATTTAATGGCATATTCCATCTTTTTGGATCATTGAACAATGTTATTATTGCCGATATTCATTGTCATCCGGACAAATATACAAGTTATTTGTCATAAAAATGGATAGCTTTCTCTTTAGAATATTATTATTAGCTAAGATTGACTCTTGTTTGTTTAAATCTAATTGGTTAAATCAAGATCTATATTTTTGTTCGAATAGTAATAAGAGTAAATATATGGTTTTCACATTAGAAGTCATTTTTATTATAAATATATATTATATAATGGATGTTCATTTAGTACTCCGTTGTAAATAAACTTCCTGAAGAAGCTTATCCATATGGGACACTGCCGTAAATATGTTTATCTATTTAGTACTCTATTTGAAATAAGCGTCCTGAAGAAGCTTATCATTTTGGTACTCCATTATGGATAAACATTACCCCCGGAAGAAGATTATCTACATCTGATACAGTAGCAGCTTGCAGTAGCAGCTTACAAGCAGCTTACACAGCAGCTTACAGTAGGAGCTTACACAGCAGCTTGCAGTAGCAACTTACACAACAACTTCCTTCTTCTATAAATAGAGGAGATTTCAGTTCATTATGTACATCAATTTGAAAGTTCAATAATATTTCAGTTTCTCTCTTCACTTGTCTTTAGTTTATTTACTTTACAGTCTTTATTTTATAACACGTTATCAGCACGAGACTCTTATATCTCGAGCAAATACTTTGAAAGTTTCAAAGGTACGAACTTTCCTTTTCTAAATAATGTCAAATCTTTCTAAACTTGAATTTGTAGCCCTGGATATATCGGGCAAAAGCTACATGTCTTGGGTTCTTGATGTTGAAATTCATCTTGATGCGATGGGTCTGGCAGACACCATCAAAGACAAAAATCAAGCATCAAACCAAGACCGTGCCAAAGCCATGATATTCCTACGCCATCACCTTGATGAAGGCTTGAAAATGGAATATCTCACTGTTAAAGATCCAGTCATACTGTGGAATAATTTGAAAGATAGATATGACCACCTGAAGATGGTCGTTCTTCCACAGGCACGTTATGACTGGACTCATTTAAGGCTACAAGATTTTAAATCTATCAGTGAGTATAATTCTGCTATGTTCAGGATTATTTCCCAATTGAAATTATGTGGTGATAATATTACTGATCATGATATGTTGGAGAAAACTTTCACCACTTTTCATGCCTCGAATATGCTCCTGCAGCAGCAATATCGAGAGATGGGATTCAAAAAGTATTCTGAACTTATCTCCCATCTTCTTGTAGCCGAGCAACATAATGGGCTATTAATGAAAAACCATGAAAGCCGACCAACTGGTTCTTGTCCATTCCCTGAAGTGAATGAGACGAACTTCCACCAAGCTAAGCATGGAAGAGGTCGTGGCCCCAGTCGTGGTCATGGCCGTGGTCGGGGAAGAAAATCTAATCATGGTAATAATAATGCACCAAAGAACCCTCCTAACCACCATCAGTGGAAAAGGAAGGAACAAAAACATGAAGCGGTGCAAGTAACAAATGCAGAAAATGCATGCTATAGATGTGGGGGAAAAGGGCACTGGTCACATACCTGTCGTACGCCAAAGCACCTGGTTGAGCTTTATCAAGCCTCCCTGAAGAAGACAGACAAAAATGCTGAAGCAAATTTTATTTTTGAAGATAATTTAGACTTCATGCATTTGGGTGTAGCTGATTACTTTGCACTCCCAGAAGGAGAAACAAGTCATGTAATTGCTAATGAAACTGTAGAAATATAAATATTTTAATTTTTGTTGTTTGTAGTAGATAGTATGGCCATGTAATAGAAGTTACGTTTTGATAATAACGTTTAT